>CATIWM010079644.1:0-27092 GCA_949671775.1 Mallotus repandus
ATTAAAGTTTTGTTTAGTGTGTCTCATGCATGTTTATTACTTGATCGTGCTCAATTGGACCTTAATTGTTGATGTGATATTGTTGAGATTTGAATTTGCATATTTTGTGTTTTAATTTAGGGTTTTTTCATTTATGATTCATTTTGATTATGTTATTCATTTTAGATCATTATTTGTGAATTTTGTGAAGCTTTGTGTTGATTTGTTATGCATAGCTTGTGTTCATGGCGTTTATGAACATTATCTTGAACACAAGTACTTCATTAGAGTGTTTTTATTTCAATTATAGTGTCATGAGAATTTTTATTTTTGCATTCCATGCTTCAATTGGGTTCATTTTGTGTTTATGTGGAGTATATGTATTAAAGTATAACTTTTAAAATGCTATTTTGATCTTACATAATGTTTCTAACCAAATAGAAGCCTTGTTCCTTGTCATTTTTAAGTTTTTTTTACATTCAATAATGCTTACTTATCTCTACTAACCTTTCCTCTACTCTTATATATACTATACTACTATTCTCTACTTCTCACTCAATTTCTTTTGCATTATTGCATTCTCATGCATTCATGTGCCTTTATGCATATCACTTGCTTGATGCATATCACTATCATGCGTGTGCTCATTTTTAGATCATCTAGACACATACTTGCATGCTTCTTGACTTGCATTACTTGCATACTTGCGTGCTTCTCGAATTTGCATCACTTTGGATGCTTCCCGAATTTGCATCACGCATCATACTTTGCATGCACCCTAAATTTATTTAATGCTTGTGTGAGAATGCATTGCATTAGCATCATTTATTGCATTATATATACCTCTTGTTATCAATCTTACGATCTCAATCTCAAGCTACTAACTTTTCAAACTTCTACTAACTTATTTCTAACCTTTATTTCCATCTATTATTTTAATTATCAATTTATGATTTATGTTGTTTTATTACCAATTATTATCTCAATCTCTACACTTGACTCTCATTTCTCTTTATTTTTATGCCTTATTTATGTTCTTGTATTTTTGTGTTTTATTTGCAATCTCGACTTCTACTCCTTTATTTATTTGTTTTAATTTGTAATTTCATTATTACATGTCCTTTTTGATATTGATGATGCTTTATCTTGTCAATTACATTAAGTTTTGTTATTTATTTTTATGTTTAAATTGCATTCCATTTGCTGCCAGCAACCAAAAATCAATCAAAAATCAACCACAAATATACCAAAAGTTGTTTTTGCTCTTTTAATGGGTAATTAATCTTTTATTATTAATAAAATGGTATCTCTTGCAATTGTTTCTATATTTCTTTTTTAATAAATAAATTGAAGCTTATTTTTACTATTTTTACTTAAATGTGGAATTTTGCATTTTTAATAATAAAAATTTATCATTTTTCATGGTAAGTTTAATTATGGCTTTCTTTTTAAATAATCACATATTTTATGTTTCTATTTATGTTTTTGGTTGTGTTTCTTTGTTGATCCCAAACATCATTCAAATGCAAGATATGGATCACAATTCCCCTTTTTTTCATTAGTTTTTCTAAATATAATAGTTTAATTATGTGAGCAATAATTCTTAATGTGAAGAATGTCCATCCAAGGTACAAGATTCACATTTTGAGACTTAACTTGATGGAAACTCATATTGTGAATTAATGGTTCATGTAATTAATCAAATGATAGTTTTATTTGTTTTTCCATAAATCCTTTTTATTTTAAACTCATTTTCAAATATCTTTTATTTATTTTGGCTTTTAAAGCTATTTTTCTATTTAAAATTCTCAAAAATATCCATTTTTATTCCTTTTGAAGCCGAATACATTTTTAAAGCATTTTATTACTTTATTTGATTTATAGAGTTATTTTCTTTCATTTTTCAAATAAAATATTTTTATTGTCCTAAAACTTAAAATATGTAGCAATCATGGAGAGGATGTTCGCGAAACAAGTTAGCCATTCTCATCTTTCTTCTCTTTAAATCATTTTAATTTATTTCTTTTTATTACTTATATTTATTTTTCATATTTCATATTTAGCACGCATATACATGTCCACAACATAAATTTGCCATAATTGCCATACCATGCCATGGGTTAATTGTTTTTCTTTTTATTGCTTTATTTGCATTTTATTGATTTGAATGCATGCTTATCATATATTATGTAATGCTTATATGATATTATCATGACATGTAGCTTTACCATATTTATATGCTTTCTTAATTTTCATGTTTATAATTCTATGTCATGTTTGATAGATATGTGATATAATATGTACATTAATTTAGTATCATTCTATCATTATGACATATTGCCATGTTACCAACATCTTTTATGCTTGTGTGTATATATGGTATGCATTTGCATGTAGAAGTTGATGTATAATAGTACATAATTCTTGGAAGCATTGTACATAAAGTAAGGCTGGCAATGCTCAACATCCAGGCAGTATGGAGATGTCTCGAACAAAATAGCCTTATCCTACCGACATCAAAATCCGAACCCAATGCTTTATCCAATGGGCGAATGTGGTTCCAAGCAAGGCATCTAAGTTTGCCTATTTCCCTAAAAACGAATAATTTCTCAGGTGATACCGAGTAGCAACTCCCTTTTTCTCCCACTTGAGTGAAGGGTTATAAGTGCATTTATGCCATCCATAAGCTCTTTTAGTACTCCCCTCACTACCCTCTGTTTTCCCGTAATAAGGACAAAAGGTTAGTGATCCAAAGAGTGCTGAGTCGGTTTCGCTGGCGTCAACATATATATACATACATCAAAGTATAATCAACTTAAAAACTATCGATATTAAATCATAAAAGGGATAAATTATTCAAAATCACTTCAAGATTTGGCAAAAGAAATATATAATGTTGTCAACTAGCTTTCTCAAGTTTTCTAGCTGAGAAAACTCATAAAATTCCTTATTGTTGTTTGAGCCACCCTTTTAGGTTTTTAACTTACTGGGATATTTTACCCCAACTTTTGCATAAGATGCCCTTTTTGGGTTTTTGACTTGGCAGGTGCTCATTTTTTATTTTCTTTAATTTTTGCCTAAGTCGTCCTTTACGGGTTTTCGACTTAACAAGAGCCCTTAACTTTTGACTAAGCTGCTTTTTCAGGTTTTCAACTCAACAAGGATTTTATTTATTTTTATTTTCTTTATTTTATCCCTTTTATTTATAGCACTTTGCTCAGAGACTTTAAATGAAATACTTCTTTAGCCTATCAATGTTGATTGGTTCAGAAAAATTGTTGCCATCTGAGTTTGATAACTTAACTATCCCTTTTGGAAGGATCTTGTTAACCAGATAAGGTCCATCCTAACCTGGTTTTAATTTTTCCCTCGGGTTGAAGGATACAACTCTAGCTTGCTTTAGAACCAAATCCCCTTCTTGAATTTTACTAGGTCTGACTTTCTGATTAAAGGCACGAGCTATTCTTCTATGGTAAAGTTGCATATGAAATGCTACTCTGAGCCTTTTCTCATCCATCAATGTCAATTCTTCATATTTGGTCTTCGTCCATTCTAACTATGGAATTTATGCTTCTAAAACTACTCTCAAAGACTCTAATTCTACCTCAATCAGTAAGTCCATACTATACATTAATGAATAAGGTGTTGCATCTGTAGTAGTTATGGCTGTAGTTCTATATCCTTATAAGGCATACGGAAGTTGATTAGACCAATCCCTACATGTCTTAACCATCTTATTGAGAATCTTTTCAATGCTTTTATTCACTGCTTTAATTGTACCATTTACTTCAGGTCTATATAAAGACGACTTATAATGCTCAACTTTATACCTTTGTAGTAGATCCCTCACTTCTGCTTGAAACTATGTATCATTATCAGTGCAATATGGTGAGGCATAACGTATTTGTAAATCAAGTTCTTTTTAATAAACTTTGACATATGCTTTGCCCCCAGCTTTTTGAAAGACTCAATTTCTGCTCATTTTGAAAAGTAATCAACATTAATAACTATGAATTCATGCCCATTTGAAACTGATAAAGTAATTTTACCAATAATGTCTATTCCTCATGCTAAAAAAGGAAATGGTAATGTGACTATTTGAATTATTGAAGGTGGGATGTAAGACACATTATTGTGTATTTGATATTCATGACATTTTCTCACAAACTGGATGCAGACTCATTCCATTATCAATGAGTAATATCCCTGCCGCATGATCTTTCTTACCAATTCTTTCCCATTCATATGAGGACCATATATACTAGCATATACATCCTGTATAATTTGATCAGCCTCTTATTCTATGACACATCTGAGATGCAAAACTCTGTCTCTTTTATATAGAACCCCATTGAAGATGAAAAATCTCCTAGCCAAAGATTTTAACAACATTCTATCTTTATTACTTGCATTTTCTAGGAATTCTCCATATTCCATCAATATGAGAATATCATAGTACTATGGTTTCATTTCTTCTTGAATAGCTAAAAATTGAGCAGCACTATAATAAGGAACTCTTAGCTTTATTAGCACTACTAGTCTTACCAACAATCCTTTTGAATTATCCTAAACTGAGGCTAATGTATCCAGTACATCTACAACCTGGTTATACTTTCTAGGTAAGAGAAAAAAATTCAAATCATTAAAAAACTTTCTAAGGTTCTCGATATAATTTAGGGAAGGTTTAAATTTCTCCTCTCGAACTTCCCATTCTTTGTTGATATGAGAGATTACCAAATTTGAATCACCTAATAGTTTAGCTCTTTTGATTTCCATTTCTATAAGAGTTTCAAGACCACAAACACAAGCTTCATATTTTGAAATGTTATTAGTGACTTTAGAATCTAATTTCTTTGCGACTGGTATCAATTCTCTTATTGATGACACTACAATGATTATAATTCCCGCTTTTTTCTGATTCATAGTACTATTATTAATATCTAAATTTTAATAGTCCTCTAAAAATTTAATGATGAAGGTTCCTATCAATGAGACAAAGGGAAACTTACCAAGAAGTCATCCTAAGCGTGCTTAGACAAGATCAAAGACCTAAAAATGCACTTGAAAGCACCCAAAACAAGTACCCAAACCCTAAAACACCCGAGAGTGACCAAAGTAGCCAAAACAAATGAAAAATGGAGGTCGGGAGCCTTAGGCTAGCCCAACCAATAAGTGTGGGCTCAACCCACGCATATGGGTTAGCCTACCTACGAATATGGGTCAATTGATCCACATGCATGGGTCAAGGGCTTTCAACCCACGTACGTGGGTTGCACGACCCACACTTATGGGTCACAACCCATACTTATGGGTCAAATAACCTAAGTCATGTGTTGGACCTCTAGAACTATAAAAACCTATATTTTGCCTTTTTTGGGGACTTTTTTTGGAACTCAAAAAACACACTTTAGAGAGAGAAAATGCTACTATTTTAGGACAAATTTGATATCAATTTGTGAATATTTTCTCTTCCTAATCCCTTATGAAAAAGGTGACCAACTTGAGGAGACCTATATACAAACACCAAAAAATGAAATTTCTACTTCTTTTAGGTCCATTTAGCACTTCTTTTACCAAATCAAGCACCATCTTTGTTAAAGCGTGTATCGAGGGTAATAACACGGTCCTTTTAATGATCTCTAAACTATGTTATATAAAATTTTGCATTTGCATAATCATATTCTTCTTTTCCTACTCTTTCTTTTTTTATATAATTTTTGCATTTTTTCTTTTATTTAGTTATTATTTTATGGAAAATTTATGATTGTTGGTGATGTTGAAGTATTAGATAAGATATGTTGAAGGAGTGGGTTGTTTGGGTGTGAATTCGGGAGTGTTTGCATCATTTTTGCACAATTTGTTAATTTTTATCATTTTTGTATCATTTTCCTTTTTTATATATAAAACTAGTCATTAGCCCGTACGATGTGCGGGAAAAATAAATAATTTTGTTTTCACATATTCTTGAAAATATTGAAATAAAGTTTCTAAAAAAGCTATTTAAAAATAATTTTTCTTAATAATTATTCATTTATTTTCATTTTTTAAAAACAAAGATAAAAATAATGATAGTGATAGTAAATAAATGAAAGTAATATAGAATCTTAAGTATCAAAATAGATATTTATATAATGGTGATAGAAATAATAAGTCTTTAACTATCTTAAAAAAATAATGGGACATAAATATTTGCAATAATTTAAATGAAATAAATAGAAAATTATGAATTTTTAATTTAATAAAATAAATAGAAATATTTGAACAATTTAACCATAAAATTAATGGAAAATGAATAGTTGGATAGTTGAAGTAAATATATTAATGACTTAAATAAATAGAAATTTGAAAGTTTTTAAATTGACTAAATAAATAGGAATTTAAGACTTTTAATCTAACAAAATAGGGCCCTTCTTTGGTACAAACACTTGTATCTGTACAAATGAGATTATAGCCGCTAGATTAACACTTATATAATGATAGCCAATGACACACATTATAGGTATTGATAATAAGGATAATCAATGGTTGTAATTAGATAAAAATTAATATAATGGTTCTAATTCGGAAAAGATGAATAGTTGCGTAGTTGAACTAAGTGAATTAATAAAGGTATGAGAATACCACTTGTCAATATATTCTTAACAAAAGGATAAAAATAATGAAGAGATTATGATATTAGTGTAACAAATAGGAAATGATTAAAAAATTGGAAGACGGAGATAATAATATTAATGAAAAGAAAAGCACAGGGTAAAGAAAAATTAAAAGTTTTAATTATTCTAATTGAACAAGTCATTTGACAATTTTTTAGATGGCATGAGACATTTATATTAGCATGGAATAATGTCACTTGCCATATTTTTGTTAGCTCATATTTTAGAGCTTAACTTTATTAAATTATATAAACATAGATGGGAGCATCATCTAGTTCCTAACAAAATTAAATATGTCATGTAATGTAAGAGAAAGTTATGAGTTCAACATATAAATAACATAAGAAATTATTAACAAATCATGAAGTACTTACACATTTTTAGTTTTTTATGTTCATGATAAAGTAAGAGGACATGAAACCTTGGATGAATTTCCCTAAATGGTTAATTTTGAGATCAAAATTAATATGGTGCTAAAAATATGAATAAAATAAAAATAATTATTTCATAACTTTAATATCAACATATTAAGATAAAGAAGGAAAATAGCAAAATAACATCTAATGATTAATTGTAAACAAACTTAATATTTACCAAAATCATTTTTAACCACATAATTATCCTTTGAATTAGAAATCAAATAGATTGCAAGAGATATTCATATCTAAATGAAATTATAGAGGCAATTATACATATGTGTACAAAGAAACAATAAGGGAAAGAAAAAAGAGAATAAAGAATAAACATGATGTACTAAACTATTTATAACTATAACTAATCATTTGAATCCTTTGAAAAGAAAATATTTAAAATTCTAGAACACAATATACCTTAAAATCTTTAAATTTCATGAATCATTTGAATTAATGAAAAAGAAAAAAAATCAACCTCTAATTAATTTAAATTAAATTCTAGTTACATATAGAGAAAAAGAAAAATACTACCAAATTGAAAAAAATATTAGATAAAAAAAGAAACTTAAATATTCATGAAAATTGCCAATATTGAATCATTTGAATTGTATGGGCAAAGAATAAAAGGAAAAAGGAATGTTGCTATTCATTTTTGGTGAGAGAAGAGAAAAGGATAACATTTTCTTAGAGAAATTATTGTTTGGTTACACAAATTTATCGTAATTGTTCACCTTTGTATGACCAATCCCTTACTTTTGACTTTAACAAACAATTTGAGTACTAATGATTGTGGTTAAGTGTGTATTATCATTAGATCATCAAGCTCTAAAGGTATCAAGTTCAAGAGAATTGAAGTCATAACTATTCCAAGTGATCAAGCTTATCTGAGGCTTTTTGAATCAAGTTCAAAGACATTCAAGTTATTAAAAAACAAGCCTCTTGAAGTGCCACTCAATCTCAAGATTCATTTGAGTCATATTTGAAGCTTTAAAAGGAATTTTTTAAACTTGGAATACTCCTCACGTGCCCATCCTGGTCGTGACGCTACTCACAAGCTTGATGGGTGTACAAGCTTCCCTCTAGCGGCCTGCAGAGTTTACAACTCTGCGCTGTTCATGATCATGAGCCGCCTATAAGGAGACACTATCAGCCTTCCAACACTACTTTATCTCTAACGACTATATTTTTTTGTGGCTCACGATCATGAGCAGTCATTTTCCTGTAAAAAGCAAGTTAGCATTTAAAGGGTTATGAAGTTTTACTTAAGATTTGATCAATTGTCTCTAACAACTAGAAAATGTTAGTTGGCTATAAATACTTGAAGAATAACCTCATCCAAGAGATTAGAAATTTTTGCAATAAAAAAACTCTCTTAGCATTTACTCTCAAAAACTCAAATTCTCTTTGTGACTAATTCTTTGCAAGTGATAGGTGTGTGTTAGAAATAGGACTTGTACTTCATTTCATTCTTTAGATAGATTAGAAAGGAAGTGAGGTTCATATCTAAAGGAATTGGTTTAAGTGTTTAACCATTAAAACACTTAAGACTGTGGTTAGAACTAAGCCTTTAGTTAAAAGCTCATGGTGTATGGTTTAGAGTTGATCCTTAAAACTCTTGTAATCTTAGTCTTATGAATAAGATTGGTGTGGGAATTGAAAATCCTAACTTGGGGATAAGTTAGGTGGAGACATAGATTCATTTATGAATCGAACTCCTTAAACAATTGTGTTTGATTTTCTACTCTCAAAATCTCCCTTAAATTCTTGCTTAAATCTTTTCATTTTCTTTTTAAATCCTTAAGAGCCCTATTCCCCCCTAGGGCAATTACAGTAATAATATGATCTTTGAAATTCTTGAAATTGAAAAGTCACTAAAAACCGAAAAACTTTGATAAAAGCATTTAAGAAAATGTTGAAAAAATAAGAAGAAAATATAATTTACAGGGAAGGAGGAAAAGTGCAATGTATATTAAAAAAGAGTTGATATGCTAAAAGTAGAGAGAGCCACGCGTCAACACATTATTATTGTTAATTGATTCTCTCTGCTTCCGCTTTAAAACACACACACACACACACACACACACACACACACACACACACACACACACACACACATATATATATATATAATTAATTAATTAGTAAAATAAATTATTGGTTTAGACAAAAAAAATAATAGATTAATTATTTATTAAAATAAATGTTTATAATTTATAATTTTTAATAACATCTAATTTAATTTTATAAATAATAAAATAAAAAGAAAAAGAAAAAAATTAGAGTTTCTATATTTTAAATAGGTGGAAGATAAAAAAAAATTAATAGGAGAAAACTTAATTTTCATGGAAAAAGAAAAAATAATATTTTTAGTTTGTGATTGTGAAAAACATTAATTAGAAAAAAAAAATTGAAAAAAATTGAAGAAAAAAGAAATTTTATTTTTATTAAAATAAAAAATAAAATTACATTAAATGTATGCTTAAAATATAGAAAGCTAAATGTCAACACATGGTGAAAACTTTCTCCATGCTTTGGCTTTAATATATATATATATTTGGTGATGAAGTTTACATTATTATTATTATTTTTGTTATTTTTATTTTCTTTTTTTAATGAATTTGTTATTTTTATCATATAGTTTACATTTGTATGGTAAAAATGATATTTTTTATCATTTTATTATTTTTTATTTTTATTTTGATAAATTTGCTATTTTTATCATAAAAATTACATTTTATGGTAAAATTGCATTTTTTTAATCATTTTTATTATATTAATTGCATTTTTATTCTTTTTGTCAATTTTATCATTTTTTGATAAATTTATTATTTTTATCATAAAGTTTACATTTTTATAGTAAAAATTGCATTTTTCTTCCTTTATACCTTTCTTTAATGGTAATGACTATCAACATTGGAAATTCAAAATGGAGCTCTGCTTAGATAGTGATCTAATAAAGTTGTGGGATGTCATCTTAGATGGTTAGGAACCTCCAAAAGGTAAAATAAATGAAGTGGAAGTGATTCTTGAAAGAAGTTAATGGAGCCAGACTAAAAAAGAAGAGAATCACAAAAATAAGAGAGCAATGAACACTCTACTTTCCTTTATGTTAAGAGAGAAAGGTGGCAAAGTTTAATATTGCCAATCCACAAAAGAAGTATAGGAAACACTTGAGAATCATTAAGGAGAAAATGTGCAAGTGAGAAGTAAGAAGATTTAGCTCCATATGTATGAGTATGAACTCTTCAAGATGAAGCCTCAAGAATTGATAACCTAAATGACCAATCATCTCGATGCTCTTCTTACTACTCTAAAGAAAGTTAAAAAACATTTTTCTAAGGAATAAGTGAATAACAAGATTCTAAGAATCCTACCTAAGAAGGATTAAGAATCTAAAGTCACTTCAATTGAAGAAGCACAAGGCCTCTCAACTCTCTTAATTGATGTGCTCATTGGAAAGATCCTTACATATGAGCTTACTATAAAGTAAAGAGGAGATGAGAAAGAAGAGACGAAAAAGAGCATTGCATTGAAGGCTATACTAAAAGAAAGTGAGGATGAAAGCTTAGTGGACTCTAGTGAAGATGATGATGAGATAGCCATGATTAATAGAGGATTCAAGAAGTTCTTGAAAAGAAAAAGCTTCTTAAGACAAAGAGACCACAAGAAGTATATATGAAGGCAAGAAGAATAAAAAGGTTACTTGCTATGAATACAAGAAACCGAGTCATATTAGAAGTGAGTGCCCAAGTTCAACTTTAAGAATAAGGGAGCAAAGGACAAGAAGAAGGCCTTAAACTTCATGGGATGACTCATTCGAATCAGAAAACGAAGAGGAACAACAAGAAGTGGCCAACCTTTGATTCATGGTTCTTGAAGATAACAATAAGGTAACATCTACTTCTTATTCTTCTTATGATGATTACGATGATGATGATGATGATGATGAGGCCTCTATTATGAGCAAACTCATGCTTAAATGTAAAAGCTTGCTCTCTAAGAAGATTCTTTACAAGCATGAGCGATCTAACCTATCCAAGGAATTCGAAAGCATGAAAATTGATTTTTCTAAACTTGTTAAATCTAATGAAAAGCTTGAAAATGATTTAAAATCTTCTAATTCCTTAGAGGATCAACTCAAGAAAGCAAATGATGAAAATCTTAAGCTTTCTAGAGAGGTCTCAGAGTTAAAGAATTCCATTTCTAAATTTAAAAAGGGAAAAAATATTTTAGGTAGTCTTATTGACTCTAAAAAATTCTATGGGGATACTCATGAAATTGGATATATAAATGGAATTTATTCCTCATCATCATCTTACATTAACTTTGTTAAAGCTTCTTATGATTCTACTCCTTCTACTTCTAAACCTCTTGAGACTTAAGCTTTCAAATCTAAAAGGTCTTATGTGTCAAACGATAAGGGGTAAATCTCATAAGACCTAACCTTCCTTGACACAAAGAGGTAAGGCATAAGCTAAAAGGCCTCAAGCTAGACATGCTTACATGTACACTAGATACAACACTCCTAAGCATGCTACATAAGCACCTTACAATACACAATGCCATTGAAAGTGTATGTCTCACTCTTATCCTATAAAATAAAAAGCTTTTAGGAACCCCGCACAACCACAACACAAAAGGCATATAACACATACTAGGAAATCATATGCTCCTAAGAGAAATAGATTTGCTAATGTTAAATGCTTTTATTGCATGACCAAAGGTCACACTAGCAATGTGTGCTTTTATAGAAGACTACATTTGTAATTGCTTCCTTTGGACTACTTTGAGACTAACCAACCTAGACCAATAAAGGTTTGGGTTCAAAAGAATGTGTAAGTTATGTTATGTAGGTGTGCTTGAAGTTCACAAGAGCAAAAGTAAGTGGTACATTGATAGTGGATGTTCAAGACACATGACAGGAGACAAGGAGCAATTCAACAAGCTTGATGCTAAGGATGGAAGAAATGTCACATTTGGGGATAATGCCAAAAGAAAGATAGTAGGCATTAGAGAAATTGGTAATTCTCAATCCTTATCTATTCATCATGTGTTGCTTGTTGATGATCTCAAATATAATTTGCTTAGTATTAGTTAATTATGTGACATGAGAAATAAGTTCACTTTCTATAAAAATTGCTTTATTAGTAGTTTAGATGAGGACAAAGTAATTTTTATTGGTGAAAGAGTTGATAATTCTTATGTTATTGACTTGAATAAAGTTGATAATAAAGACATTAAATGCTTAATGTATATTTTCCATTATTAGTATAGATGTGCCCTAGTGCCACTTGGATGTGTTTCCTTGCTCATAAGAATGATGCTTTTAAAGCTTTTGAAAGTTTTTCAAAAAAAAGTTAAAAAAGAAAAAGGTTTTTTTTTTATTTTAACTATTAGAAAAGATCACAGAATCGAATTTAAAAATGAATTTTTCAAGACCTTTTGTAATGAAAATGGAATTTCACATACTTTTCCTTCTTCTAGAACTCCTTAACAAAATGGGGTAGTTGAAAGGAAAAATAGAACTCTAGTGGACATGGCTAGAACTATTCTTCAAGAGTATAATTTGCCTTTATACTTTTGGGTGGAAGTTGTTAACACTTCTTACTACATAGCAAATAGAGTCTTTAAATGACCAATTTTGTAAAAAACTTCTTATAAGCTTTGGAATAATAGAAAACCCAAAATATCATATCTTAGAGTGTTTGAATGCAAGTGCTTTATATTAAACACCAAAGACAACCTTGGGAAATTTGACTCTAAAGCCGATGAAGAAATTTTCCAAGGCTATTCCACCTCTAGCAAAGCATATAGAGTCTTTAATAAGAGAACTCTACTAATTGAAGAGTCAATGCATGTTGTATTTGATGAATCTAATCCACTTGATCTTAAAAAGGATTTTTGTAGTGTTGATGATATTGTATATGAACTTATGGATATGAACATTCAAGAAGAAAATGCTAACAAACCTTTAGAGCTTGAAGGTCCTAGTAAAGAGGATAGTGAGGAGATGCCTTAACCTACCTTGAAGGATGATCTTCTAAAGGAATGGCATTTTAAGAAAGCACATCCTCAATACATCATCATTGGTGACACTACAATAGATCTCAACTCAAATCCATTATTACTTTAGCCTTCATTTCTTAAATTAAGCCCAAAAATGTTAATGATGCTTTGAGTGATGAATTTTGGGTCCTTGCTATGCAAGAAGAGTTAAATCAATTTAAGAGAAATTAGATTTGGACCTTGGTTCCTATACCTAAACATCACCCTATTATAGGCACCAAGTGGTGTTTAGAAATAAGATGAATGAACAAGGAGTCATAACTAGGAACAAAGCTAGATTAGTAGCTAAAGGTTATAATCAAGAGGAAGGGATTGATTATGATGAAACATTTTCCATCGTTGCAAGGTTAGAATCTATTAGAATGCTTATTGCATTTACATCATATATGGATTTCAAACTCTTTCAAATGGATGTTAAAAGTGCATTTTTATATGGTTATATTGAAGAGGAGGTCTATATTGAACAACCTCCAGGTTTTGAAAGTTTGTATCTTCCTAATCATGTGTTTAAACTCTTAAAAGCATTATATGGATTGAAACAAGCTCCTAGAGCTTGGTATGAAATGTTGAGTAACTTTTTATTAGAGAAAGGTTTCTTTAAAGGAAAAGTTGACATAACTCTTTTCATAAAGAAATCCAAACATGATTTGCTTATTATTAAAATATATGTTGATGATATTATTTTTGGTGCTACTAATCATTGCTTTTGTGAGGAATTTTCTAAGTTGATGCAAGGGGAATTTGAGATGAGCATAATGGGTGAGCTCAAGTTCTCCCTTGGACTACAAATCAAGCAATGTGAGGATGGGACCTTCATAAACCAAACCAAATACATAAAAGACATTCTCAAGAAGTTTGGCATGGATGGAGCTAAAACTAGCAAGACTTCTATGAGCACCATCATCAAACTCACCAAGGATGATAAAGGTATGATCGGATCCTTTTTTTTTATTTAACCATAAGTAGACTAGATATCATATTTACTACATGCTTTTGTGATAGGTTTTAATTATGTCCTAGAGAGTCTTATTTAATGCCATTAAGAGAATTTTTAAATATCTTAGTGGAACCTTTCATTTAGGAATTTGGTATCCTAGGAGTTCAACCTTTGAATTAGTTAGCTATTCGAATGCGGACTTTGCCGATAGCTTGCTAGATAGAAAGAGCACTTTTGAAACTTCCCAATTTCTATGAAATTGCTTAGTCTCTTGGTTTAATAAAAAGCAAGTCTCAATTGCCTTATCCATTGTCAAAGCAGAATATATGGCAGTAAGTTACTATTGTTCACAAGTCTTGTGGCAAAAAAAAAAAGAACTTAGGGACTATGGCAATTCTAATTAAATATGACAATACAACTGTTATAAACCTTAGCAAAAATCCTATTCAGCACTCTAGACCCAAGCATATAGACATTAAACATCATTTTCTTAGGGATCATGTGCAATATGGTGGTATCTTGCTTGAGTTTGTTGATTCAAACAATCAACTTGCGGATATTTTCACCAAACCTCTCAATGAGGAGAGGTTCAATTTCATTAGGCATGAAATTGGCATGTTTGATGGCTTTTACTCGAAGTAATATATTGGATGATTATTTAATCCTCATTCTATGTGCTTAAATTGTTTACTTGTTATTTTATTTCTTTTTCTAATTTAATAATTAATATTTGAAATTAATTCAAAATGCTAATTATTAATATTGCAAATAAAAATTTGTCCATATTGATCCATAGTAATTTGCCTGATCAAAAATTTATTTCATAATAAGGTATTCTCTTTTTAAATTAAAATGATTTCTCAAAATGTTTATTTCTATCAATTTGGTCCAAAATGGACCCAAATGTAAATACTTTTTGGGCCTAATTGCATAAAATTTAAAACTTTTGGGGCTCACGAACACTATCTCATGAGTCGTTGCCACCTCGTGAGTCATGCCTAGTCAAAATTTTGCACCCCTCATGAGCGTTGCTCACGGTCATGAGCCGCTTGTGAGGAGCGATCTGACAGGCCAACTTTTCACTTTCCAAGTAAAACTCCTCCTCTTCCCTTTCTTACCTCCCTCAATTAACTGGTCTTTATTTACTATCAATTTTTTCTCTATCCAAGGCCATATATTGACTTATTTTAATTATAAATAACCCCCTCAATCCCATTTTACATACTCCATAAAAAATTTCCTCACTTCTAAAATCAAAGTTCCTCTCTAATCTTTTTCTTGTCCTAGTTTTTCTTTTTTTTTTCTATGGCACAAACAAGATCTTCAACAAGGCAAGAGGCACCTTCCACCTCCTCATCAAGGAAAGCTACTAAGTATGCTCCTAAGAATTCACCTCCTATCTCCTATTCTCCTCAAGAAGTTAAAGAGAGATTATCCAACTTTAGCCAAAGAGCAATCATCCTAACTAAGTACATGTTTGAGTTTACTCTTCACAAGATGGGTTGTTTTGATTAAGTTAAGGCTCTCCTAGAAAGAGTGGGTATGTATGACTTTGCCTTTAAACCCTTCCCAAATCACTCGTTCATGAATTTCTTTCTACTTATTATTTAAGAGTTCAATTTGTTGATGAATGAAATCCACTTTATAGTATGAAGTTTAGATTGGGAAAGACGGATAGGTTTTTAACCGCCCATCAATTTGATGCCCTTTTTGGTTTCAAAGATGGGGATATTCATGCCTCCAACATCAATTGGTTATTAGTGATATGCACTAGGCGAACCATGTATGACCATGTTTTGACTTTATCATTTTATTAATAAAGAGGCATTTTATTATCATTTTATGTAATGATAATTACTTGAATAGTCAATTCTTCCTAAGGCCATCAAGTATGTGACTTGATAGTAAAACCCTTAGATTAAATATGAGTTCTATTCAAATTATCCCTAGTCATTCATTATTATTAAACTAATAATGAATTAAGGCTAGTATTGTGTTGACTGATGATTATATTTTACTAATCATGAATATGAGATATTAAGTCAACTCATAGGTACTTATTTGAGAAATGATGTATTGGATTGACCCACTATGAGAATACTATATAGATAATTGTCATAAGTAATTCTAATCACAATAATATTGATTTAGTCCTCTGACCTTAAAATCACTATGGATTTCTACATAACTATTTTGTATTTTGATACATTTTAACATTATCTTTAGCAGGATGATGAAATAGATTGTTGTTGGATATAAAATGAGTTATATGAGGAATGTGAGTGATTGAGAAGGAATTTGTCACTCATTTAATTTGAGTAAGATATATATGCCCCCCTTGATAAGATAGATTAAGGAAAATTCATGGCCATGATAAAATGAATTGATAAAGAGTTATCATTCTTAGTCTACTTGGAATCAAGAAATAATATGATTGAGTTATGTAAGGATCACTTAAACTATGCCTTATGTTCATTCAAGATATCGGGTGACAAAAGGACTATAATATTCATTGTAAATTAGGTTATGTCGAATTATCGGCCTTCACATCACTTGGGTAGTCAAAATGTCTTGCTAAATGCCACTTATGACTTGTAGGCCTAAATTGGGATTTCAGGCCCACTGCCAACGTTAAGTGAACCTACAAGGTCATACACTTAGAACAAGCCCAAAACGAACATGCATTTCCCAAGCCCAGTAATACTCTATGGAAATAAATAAATAAATTTGTGTGTCTATATATATATATAATTATTTAATTATTTATTTATTTAAGGTAATTGTTATTTTAAATAAATAGGAAATTATTTCTATTTTGGTATTTGAATCAAATCAGAAATGGAAAAGGTGAAATATACCAAAATTCATTTTGGTAAGTGAAACCCTAATTGAGAGGTGTATAAATATGTCATATTCTATAGGGTTTCATACCTTTCATCTTGTTTTTTGAATCCATTTTTCACCTTAAGAAAAGAAAACCATAGAACTTAAAAGTGAGACTTTTGAGAAATAGAGTGCTAGCACACACTCGTTTTGGTTAGAGGCTATTTGTGTGGATACTTATGGAGGACATACCCATATTGGAGGCATCTCAATTTGGCCAATAACACAAAAAGCTTAAGGTAAGGTGTCACTGGAGTGAACCCCATCTCTTCCTTCCAGCAATCTTACCTCTTTTTGTATCTGTGGTAGGATTTTGGAAACCCTAAATGATCAGTTAATTGATTTACATGGATCCTATTTCGGGTTTGTGAATAAATTTTTAATTTTTCATTGGTTTTGAATCACAAAACCCCAACATTAGTCCCCCATGCCTCTTGGGCCAACAATGTCAAACAAAATATGGGGCGAGTCACTCCAAATCATATTCTTTTGCTTCTAAGGCCCTATGGTATATCCATAGATTCCTCACTTACACCATCCATGCTAAAGGGATTTACGATGAAGTCATTTCCTTTGAATCAATCTTCCTCATTCATTATTTTGTTAATAACCAAAGTGTTGCTTTAGGAAGAATGCTTTAATATAAACTTTGGTTATTTAGTAATAGTGCTAGCGGTAGTAGCCTTTCTGTGGTTGGGATTATCTCAAGAATAACACATCATTTTCAAATTTCCACCAATGCCATTCCCATCATACCTCATTCACTTTTTGATGAGACTCTCTTCAAAAATTCTAGACTTTTCAAACAGATTAACAATGGTTGTAAAAGGAAGAAGAATAAGAGGTTGATGGAAGAGAGACCTTGCAGATATTGAAATGATAGGTACTCAAATTCTTGCTCAAGAAGAGGGTAAAGGTGATCCTTCCACTCATAGGAATAAAGTTCAATTTAGGAGTGAAGACACCTCTTTTAGTACCCCAACCCAAGATGAAAATCATTGGGTTAGGCTCTTTAATCGGTTAGATATTATTTAGCATAAGATTGATGTGACGGGGGAAGAAGTTTAACATGTCAAACATGATCTTCATTACATCCTTGATCAGTAAAATCTTTCTTGTCAATGGCCCCTATCTCACCCTAGCCATGATGGAGATGATAAGGGAGATGCACCTCAAGTCTAATTTCCCTTCTACATTTGATTTCCTAGTTTGTGTCCTTAGTTTATTTTCTCAACTTAGTTTTTTAGTTTATTTTTCACTCATTTTGTGTTAGATCATATAGACTACTTTCCATCTCTATCTTATTTGTCTTTATTTTATTTATCAATGAACTTGTGTTATTTCCTTTATGCCTTTATATTTATTTATTTTTTGGCTTTTTGATAAAGGGGGAGAAGTTTGTTTAAGTACTAAGTACATGTGTATTTTTTTTTATTTTTGATATATCTTTGATAATCCAAATTCATTTACCCTTAATTTAAATTCAAATTCACTTGCCCCTAATTATTCTCAATTGTATTGAATTCCCTTAAGTTTACTTTAATCACACTATTCTCTTTACATTTTACATATATTAAGGGGGAGTTAATGCAAATCCATGCATTAATTCAAATCCTTATGGGGAGCTTTTCACTAATGTACACACCTTGTTTATTACTTAATCAAATTGTTTGTCAAAGACAAAAAAAGGAGAAAAATGTTACCCTTTGCATGATCAATCCCTTACTTTTGACTGTTACAAACAATTTGAGTACTAATGAGTGTGCTCAAGTGTGTATTAGCATTGGATCATCAAGCTCTAAAGGTATCAAGTTCAAGAGAATTAAAGTCATAACTACTCCAAGTGACCAAGCTTATCTGAGGCTTTTTTAATCAAGTTCAGAGACATTTAAGTTATAAAAAACAAGCCTTATAAAGTGCCACTCAATCTTAAGATCCATTTGAGTAATATTTGATCCTTTAAAAGGACTTTTTTGAACTTAAAATACTACTCATGAGCCCCTCATGGTTGTGACATTGCTCATGAGCTTGAAGGCTATTTAGGCTTCCCTCTAGCACCCTGTAGAGTTCATAACTCTGCGTCGTTCACGATCGTGAGCCGCCCATGAGGAGACACTGTTAGCCTTCCAATGACTACTTTGTCTTTAACGACTATATTTTGTTGTGGCTCACGACCATAAGCAGTCGTTTTTCTTACAAAAAGCAAGTTAGCATTTAATGAGCTATGAAGTTTTGCTTGAGAGTTGATCAATTGTGTCTAATAGCTAGAAAAATGTTAGTTGGCTATAAATACTTGAAGAACAAGCTTATTGACGATATTAGAAATCTTTGCAACAAAAAAACTCTCTTAGCATTTACTCTCAAAGCTCAAATTCTCTTTATGATTAATTCTTTGTAAGTGTTGGGTGTGTGTTAGAAATAGGACTTCTACTTTATGTAATTCTTGGGATAGATTAGAAGGGAAGTGAGGTTTATTTCTAAAGAAATTGGTTTAAGTGTTCAACCATTAAAACTCTTGCAATCTCAATATTGTGAATAAGATTGGTGTGAGAATTGAAAATCCTAAATTGGGATAAGTTAGGTGGACACATAAATTCATTTGGGAATAGAACTCCTTAAACAATTGTGTTTGATTCTCTACTCTCTTAATCTCCCTTAAATTCTTGCTTAAATCTTTAAATTTTCTTTTAAATTCCTAAGAGCCCTATGAATACAACAATAATGTGATCTTTCAAATTCTTGAAATTGAAAAGTCACTAAAAACTGAAAAAGTTAGATTAAAACATTTCATAAAATGTTGAAAAAATAAAAAGAAAATGTAATTTAGAGCGAAGGAGGAAAATTACAATGTATATTAAAAAAAGTTGATATGCTAGAAGTAGAGAGAGCCATATGTCAACACATTGTTAATTCGTCCTCTTTGCTTCAGCTTTAACACACACACACACAAATACATGAATAAAATATAATTAATTAATTAATTAGTAAAATAAATTAGTGGTTTAGACAAAAAAAATAGATTAATTATTTTTTAAAATAAGCGTTTATAATTTATAATTTTTCATAACATCTAATTTAATTTTACAAATAATAAAATAAAAAGAAAAAGAAAAACTAGAGTTTCTATATTTTAAATAGGTGGAAGATTAAAAAAAATGAACTAGAAAAAACTTAATTTTTGTGAAAAAAGAAAAAAAACAATATTTTTAGTATTTGATTGTGAAAAACATTAATTAGAAACAAAAATAATTGAAAAAAATAAAAGAAAAAAAGAAAGTTTACTTTTTCTAAAATAAAAAAGAAATTGAATTAAATGCATGCTTAAAATATAGAGTGCTAACATGTCAACATATGGTGAAAACCTTCTCTATGCTTTGGCTATATATATATATGTATATATATCGTGATGAAGTTTCCATTTTTATTATTAGTTTTTGCTAATTTTATTATTTTGTTATTTTTATTTTTTTAATAAATTTGTTATTTTTATCATATAGTTTACATTTTTATGGTAAAAATAACATATTTATGATTTTTGTTTTATTAATTATATTTTTCTATTTTTTCTATTTTTTGATAAATTTGCTATTTTATCATAAAATTTATATTTTTATGGTAAAAATTACATTTTTATTATATTAATTGCAATTTTATTATTTTTGTCATTTTATCCTCTTTTTAATAAAATAATAAAGCCCAATTTATGGAAGCTTGGTAATTAAGGAGTTAGGAGAAAGTTCTAAAGGTGACTGTTCATAGATAGCTTGGAGAAAAAGGCATCGTTGGAGTGATGAGAATTTATGTGAATTTATTTTCCTAAAATGGAAAACCCTTGAGTTGTAAAATTTATTTGGGGAAATGAATTCTACCAGCATAAAAGGTATAAAATGATTAGGAAAGAGGGTATCTACAATCATGAACAATAAAAAATCATCATCAATCATAGCCATTCATTCTCAATCAAATTTGAGCTTAGTCTCTTAAATTATCAATGTTATTATTAGCAAATCTTTGTCTTTTAGTATAGAATTTTCTACTCATAACAAAGTTTTTTTTTAAAGGAAAGTTTGTAAGCCAAATTTATATTAAGATAATACAATTTTTCTTTCATTAGTCTCAAGCTCAATTTATTATTCAGTTTTGTGATATTCTTTTCAAAATCCAAACAAATTGTGGTAAAGGCGTTTGGGGATTCACATTTTTCTTGAAAGAATTTAGTATGTTTTAAGGATTTAACTCCTCTAGCATGCTCAAATTTATCTAGAACAAAAAAATAGCCAATAATCTTTTGGCTAGCCTAGTGGCACACATTTCACAAGATGCTAAAACTTAGAAGTGGAAAAGAAATATCTGAAGTTGGAGGTTCACCCAACAAAATGCGTAAAGAATCAGGTGATGAACACCTAGAAGGAAACCCGGTGCCTCACGACCAAAACAAGGATGTGACAACCCTTGACCTAAAAGGTCAAAAATTGAAAACTGTTGATGTTCCTATAGGTGAAAGTACTAATTCTTGAACTTTTTTCGTTGAAGGAATGAAGGCTCCACAAGATGTATTGCCTCAAATGATGCCTTCACTGCATCAAACTAATAATTCTATCAGCACTAGTATTAGAAATTTAGAAAAAATGTTATAGGATATTGTGCAAGCATTTTCCAAAATGAATGAGAAAGCATCCAAATAAGATACTGTATCCAAACCAGTGGTGTCCCAGGAAAAGTCTGACAATTCTACAAAAATTACTTCAGGAGTTTAATTAGTTGCTGATAAAAGGTATATTCCTCCATAGTAGAGGGATGAGATTAGGCCTAATAATAAAATAATTACTTCTAACAACCTTAAAGGCTGAAATGGTAATAATATGAATAATAACAGGCCTAACCAACCATTTTTTGCCAGGACCAACCCAACATTGCAGCTAGGAATGTGTGAATAAGAAGGAAGAGGCACGTGGGGCAATTCCTCCCAGGGTTATATGTTGAATCCCCAAGCTAAAATGCATTTTTCTTAGGCATATTTGCCACCTCCCTAAGTCCCTAGGGTGGGGTTAATCTGGCTGATGTACGGGCATGGCTCAAGAGTTGTATAGACCAAGCCTGCATTAAGTTGGCCTTCCAGAATTTTAGAAGCCATAGCCACATGTGATTGATTAGGATAATCCTTATCCTAAAGGATATTGACTTCCTAAATTCTCCTTATTCTCTGGAGAAGACAAACAGTCAACACTGAAGCACATCGCTCGTTTCACAATTCAATGTGGAGAGCTTGCAAATTATAAAATCTTCCTAATTTAAAATTAAGATTATTTCTTAATAGTTTGATAGGAACAACCTTCACTTGGTGCACGATATTACCAAGAAATTCTATTCTCACCTTGCAGGAGATGGAGCAGCAAATCCATACCCAATTTTTTAGAGCTGAACTATAAGTTTGCATAACAAAAATTGTCTAGGATGACTTAGAAGGCTAAAGAAAGTGCTACCCTATTCATCACCAGATTCAAAAGAAAGAGGAGTAGTTGAAAGATTTTATTATCTGCGAGTGAATATGTCATGATGGCATAAAGAGGGCTTGGCATTAAGATGAGAAAGAAATTCCTAAGTATGGAGTTTTGAGATTTTTACGAATTAGCTGCAAAAGTGAGTGAATATGAGAGAATCAAAGGAGGAAAGCTTCTATGGGCACGTATTTTAAGAAGTATCCAATGTTGAGATTGCTATTGTAGAACTTATAAGCACTGGATCCTATGTTTGCTCATTATTAGAGAATTAGGCTTTAGAAACCTGGAAGAAGCCCCAAGGTTCTAATCCTCAAGTGCAATATGCATTTGAAGTGGCAAAAATAGAATAGATTTTAATGTTCTCCTCAAAGAGAAATTCATCAAATTACCCCCTAATAATAAAATACCTATAGTATAAGAGCTAAAATGAAGGGATTATTGTAAGTATCATAACTCTTACAACCATTCTGTTAATGCATGTTGGGTATTTAAGAATGTAGTACAGGATAGAATCAATAAAGGGGTGTTAAAGTTCCTAGAAAAGAAGGCCGCAATGCTGATAGAAGAGGATCAATTTCCAACTATAGCCATAATTAACACTGTCAATGCCGATCTTCAGGCTTTGTTAGACATGAAGAAAAAGCTTAAAAAAAGGGAAGAGAACTGGGATACTCTTGGTCAGCCTTAAAGGTAGTTTGATTATAGGGTCAAATATTCCTAGCCTCCATCTGCTAATATTCTTGTAAAGTCAATAATTCCATCTAGCTAGAAAGATGAACCCAAAAGGAGAAATTGTGCATCCAAACCAATGGCACACCACCAAAAGTTCTACAATATATTTGAGGTAGCCAAATAGACCTGAAAACAATTGGAGACCTGTTCCTAATTAGAATCTATAAAAAAGGCAAGAAAAGTTTCCAATTCAAAAAGCAAACTCTTTTCATAAACCTAATCCCTATTGGAATGTTTGTAATAATTACAAGTACAGGCCCAAAAGAGAAGATGTTATTGTACTAAGGTTTAATAGAAAATAACCTAGATTTATGGTACCACCTCTTATAGATCTAAGCAAACATTGGCAATGCATGGAACATAGGATATTCCTGTAGCGTTTGACTCGTATCCAAAAAAGAAGGCTCCAAAAAAATGTGTTGCTAAAAGGAAGGAAAAAGAATAACAAATGCAAGATTAACTGATACAGAAGGTGGAACTTAATAACAAATCTAAGTTCAGGAGAAAAGCCGTGGAGGATCTTAACTCTAGCAAAGAGGAGTCTGTGGGTAGCTCAAATTCTTAAGAAGTAGACTTTAAATGAAGCATGGAACTGGATGAAGACATAGAAATTGATGCCTTTGAAGTGGAGGGTGACCCTTTGCCTTTTTGATGTGCTATTACCTTAGTCATATTACCTCAAGAATTTATAATGCAAAAAGCTGAGACAAATAAGCCCCATGGCACTTGGGGGGCAATTTCATCAAAAGAAGTAGTAGAACACTTAAGTGGAGTTGTGATTCAACCCACTAGACCAAATGAACCCAAAAGGGTTATTCTTTAAAAACCTTCCTTAGAAATGACTAAACATATCAAACCTCTGTATACCAAGGCTCACTTAAATAGCAAACCTTTCTCCAACATACTTGTGGACTATGGGTTTGCCATAAATGTGATACCACTCATAATTTTAAATTCTCTTGGTAAAAGTGAGGAATATTTAATTTCTACTGACATTATTATCTCAACTTTTATAGGAGAAACTACTAGAGTTGTAGGGGTCTTGCTAAATGAGATCACTGTTGGCAGTAGGTGGTCACTTACTGCATTTTTTATGGTGGAATCAAGTGCTAGCTATAATGCATTGCTTGGGAGAGACTGGATCCATGCTAACTAGTGTGTGCCATCTTCTATACACCAATTATTGCTATTCTTGAAAGATAATGATGTTGAAGTGGTCTGGGCTAACAACAAGCCATTTGGTACATGTTCAGACAATCTGGAGGTCATATTCTATAATGTAAACCTAGGTGCTCTTGGATTTCCTGGGAGAAGAGTTAATGGTGATCCTAAAAACATCTATTTCTCAAAGGAAGACATGGAGGAAAAATTACATGAGCACTCAGACTTGATATACAAAGAGAAAGCTATTGTGCCTTATTATTACTAGCTAATAACAAAGCCTATTATTGAAGAAATTGATGGTTAAGTACACATAGAAAGAGTTGGTAGTAGCTGCAACCGTTGTGTAAAAGTGTGTGATACAGCAAACTATAGATAAAATAATAGGTGAAGAGTTAGAAGCAAATGGAATAGAAATTATAGGTTAAGCAAAATTTAAAGAGGACATTGATGAACTACAGTTAGAAGATTTATATGAGGCACCATAACACCTTCAAGATAATCAGCATGAAGTATAAGACCCTCTGGAAGAAATTAATCTTGGCACAATTGAAGATCCAAGAATTACTTATATAAGCTCTTTGCAAAAGGAAGATATCAAGAAGGAGTTAATTGCACTGTTAAATGAATTTAAAGACTGTTTTATGAATTTAAATATTGTTTTGCATGGGATTGCATAGAGATGCCTGGGCAAGATAGAGAGGTAGTTGAACACCGCCTCCTTATAAAGCATGAGTTTCATCTTTTTCTACAACCTCCTAGGAGAATGTCAAAAGAGGTAGAATAAAAGTTAAGGTTGAAATTGAAAAATTGCTCATACCCAGCTTCATCAGGCCAAACCAGGTATGCTGAGTGGCTTTCTAATATAGTCCAAGTAATAAAAAAGCATGGTAAGCTTAGAGTTTGCATAAACTTTAGGATTTAAATTTAGCCACTCCTAGACATGTTTATGTAATGCTTATGGCTGACATGTTGATTAATATTGTCACCAGGAATGAGCTTTTGTTATTCATGGATGGTTTCTCAAGATATAATAAAATTTTCATTACAAAAGAGGATATGCCTAAGACCGGAGTTAAATGTTCAAGGGCAATAGGGACCTTTGAATGGCTAGTCATGTCCTTTAGCCTAAAAAATGTTGGTGCTATATACCAATGGGCTATGAATGCCATTTTTCATAATATGATTGGCCACCACATGGAAATTTACATTGATGATATAATGGTAAAATCCAAAAAGGCCTTTGATCATGTTTCTCATCTGAGAAAGAGTTTTAAAAGAATGAGAGTTTATCATTCGAAGCTTAACCCTCTTAAATGTGCTTTTAGTGTATAGGATGGAAACTTTTTATGACTTATTGTGCACCAAAGAGGAGTTGAAATTGATAAGAATAAAGCAAAGGCAATTCTTAAAGCCAAGCTGCCTCAAACCAAGAAAAAAATTACAAAGATTCTTGGGGCAAGTCAATTATTTGAGAAGGTTTATTTTTAACCTTACTGGAAAAACTAAAGAATTTTTTGACTAGCTAAAATTAAAATAGGAAGCTGAATTTAAATAAGAAGAAAGGCATCAAAGTGCCTTTAATAAAATTAAGGAATATTTGTCGAAACCACCTATTTTATTTTCCATGAGTCCATTGGATGCCTCTTGGCTTAAAATAATACAATGAGACATGAGCAAGCAACATACTATTTGAGTAGGATCTTAACTCTTATAAAAATAAAATATTCTTTTATTGAATGATCGTGTCTTGAATTTATACTTTGCTTGTACTAAATTGAGGCATTATTTATTAAAGCACAGAGTATATGTAATGTTAGAAACTGATTTGATGAAGTATATGTTGAACAGACTAGTGTTGTGAGGCAAAATTAGGAAATGGTTGCCAAACTTATTTGAATTTTCATTGGTTTATCACCCTCAAAAATCAATGAAAGGACTAGGACTGGCCAACTTTTTAGCTGATCATCCTAGCCAGGGAACCATTGAGGAAGGAGACTATGGATCTAGTCAGGATCAGTGTGTTTATCGGGGCACACAGTCTAATGGTGACCATCTACTGGTTTTGTGTTACTGTTTGTGGGAGGGTTTGCCTGAATAGGCCTTATAGATTGGAGTCGCCACCCGATCTGAATCACGAGAAAGCGAATTAAAAATCCACTTCCTTAACTAGAGAATCCAGGTTTAGGGGGTATAAGTTACTTATCCTGTTTCTTATTATACACGTTGCTTAGTTATTCACTACTTCACCGTAGTTTTAGTTTTATGATGCATTTACCCCACCTGATCATTAGTCAGTTTAAATAAAAAATAAAGCACGAGATAGTTGGATTGACGAGCATATATCACATAATAAATAAATAAGCAAGCATCCATCAATTAAGCAAATGATCATGTCAGCAAGTAAGCACATAGCACGTAGCACACAAGCATGCAAGAAATAATCAAAATAAGCAAGCAAATAAGCAAGATAAAAACGGAGAAAGGGATTAAGGATTACAACCCATGGAAAAGCCTATTCTAATAAATACATCCAAATAAATAAAAGGGGAAATAATTAAATAAATTAATAAACATGATAGAAATAAAGTAATAAAAATAATAAAAATGACATTTTTACCATAGAAATGTGAACTTTATGATAAAAAGGTCAAATTTACTATAAAAGACAAATAAAATAAAAATTGCAAAAATACCGCAAAAATAATAAAAATATAGAAATAAATGCATAAATAAAATAAAATGATAGAAATGAAAATATCAAAGT
>CATIWM010079648.1:0-21134 GCA_949671775.1 Mallotus repandus
CCTATATTTATTTATTATGAAATGTGAGAAAGTGATAAGATTGCAGTACCATTTAATCCAACGGGTGAGATTAAAAGAAGTTGATATGATGGTTAGGTTTGAAAAATTCAAGATGTACCTATATGTATTTATTGTGACATGTGATAAATTGATAAGATCGCAATACCATTTAATCCAACGAGTGAGATTAAAAGAAGTTGATCTGATGGTTAGGTTTGAAAAATCCAAGATGTACCTATATGTATTATTGTGACATGTGAGAAAGTGATAAGATTGCAGTACAATTTAATCCAACAGGTGAGATTAAAAGAAGTTAATCTGATGGTTAGGTTTGAAAAATCCAATATGTACCTATATGTATTTATTATGACATATGATAAAGTGATAAGATTGTAGTACCATTTAATCCAACGGATGAGATTAAAAGAAGTTAATTTAATGGTTAGGTTTGAAAAATCCAAGATGTACCTATATGTATTATTGTGACATGTGAGAAAGTGATAAGGTTGTAGTACCATTTAATCCAACAGGTGAGATTAAAAGAAGTTGATCTGATGGTTAGGTTTGAAAAATCCAAGATGTACCTATATGTATTTATTATGACATATGATAAAGTGATAAGATTGCAGTACCATTTAATCCAATGAGTGAGATTAAAAGAAGTTGATCTAATGCTTAGGTTTGAAAAATTCAAGATGTACCGATATGTATTATTATGACATGTGAGAAAGTGATAAGATTGCAATACCATTTAATCCAACGAGTGAGATTAAAAGAAGTTGATCTGATGGTTAGGTTTGAAAAATCCAAGATGTACCTATATGTATTTATTGTGACATGTGATAAAGTGATAAGATTACAGTACCATTTATTTATTTATTTTTTGCATGTGGAAATAATGAAAGCTCATTAGTTTCTTACATTGCTATAAATAAGAGCCAGGTATTACATCCATGATACACATCCTCTCATAAATTACAAAAACAACATCAATTTCTAACCATTAACGATTCAATCCAAAATGTCTAATCTAGCATCTGGTTATAGTGTTCATGAGGATATGCTCCTATGCTAAGTTTTCATTGAAATTTCGCAAGATCCAACTACGGGTGTTCATCAATCTGCAGATAACTTTTGGTCTCAAGTTTGTGACAAGTTCAATAATGACAGGAATGACGGTTAGGAGGAGCATAGCAAACGTTCTCTGCAAGCTCGAATTCAAACTACTGAAAAAGCAATCAGGAAATTAAATAGGTGCATCAAACAAGTTGAGAATATGCATTCAAATGGTGCATCAAGTGAAGATACTGTAAGTATTTAACGATTAACATTTATTTAAAATGATTTTAATACCATTGAAAGTTTGACATTATCTTTATAACAATTTGTAGATGTAGTGAGCAAAAATTATACTTATGCAAGATCCCCAGTATAAAAAAGGTTTCAAATTTGATCATGTGGGGCACATTTTGAAAGATTTTGAAAAGTTTAAAGATAACAACAACAGTCCAAGACAAGCTTTTTTATTACAATATTTTAACAATATTTCATCCAAGTCTTAATATTCCCCTTCCGATTCTTAAATACCAAAATTTCCTGAAGGTACACCATTTTCTATTAATTTAGAAAATCATAACGTTGGTGGTTCCTCATGTCCCATTGGAGTCAAAAAAGCCAAAATGAAGAGGAAAATGGTTGAACAATTTTCTAATATTGTTAGCATTAAAGAACAAAATGACAAGGTTATAAAGTTGTTGGAAAAGTCAAGTTTGGACAGGCAACAACAAATGAAGATACAAAGCAAACAAATTGCCTTACAAAAATTTAGAGAAGAAAATAAAGTCTTGTACCGAGACTTGAATGCTATTTCTGATCCAAGAATTCGTGCAATTACTCAAGCTGAACAAGAAAGAATTATTCAAAAAAGAGCGCAACAACAACAAGTAGCACCAGAACATGATGATTTTGGCCAATATTTCCATAATATTGGTGGACCTGGAACTAGTTTACCAGATTATTAAATTGTTGTAAGCTTTGTGTGTTATGTTTAATGTTTAACTTTAGTCATCTAATGTTAGTGTAATGTTTAGTTCTAGAGTTATAAGGTTTATTTAATGTTTGTTTTAATGTTTAATATTTGCTTTAATGTTTAATGTAATGTAGTCTTAATGTTTAAATAAAAATGTTATTTGCAATGAATTTTTTTAATGTAAAATTATTTAAATTGGAGTATAATTTTTTAGAATAAAAAATATTTATTTGTTATATATAAATATATTAAGAAAAATATTTTAAATAAAATAAATATTTGGACTAAATTGTTAAAAAATTATGTCTATACAATGAAAAATTGGACTAAATTGAGCATGTTAAAAGTTAATAATATAATTTAAAATTTTAAAAAAAACAGAAAAATGTGTTGAAGTGAAAATGGCAAACATAAAAATACGTTTTCCATGTTCACCAACACAAAAATGCGTTGGGAAATAAGTATGGATTGAAGTGGAAAAACGCAAATTTCGCACTATTATAGTGCTGTGTTGGAGATGGCCTAAAAATATGTTTGCCATGTTCACCAACACAAAAATGCATTGGAAAATAAGTATGGATTGGAGTGGAAAAATGCAAATTTTACACTATTATAGTGTTGTGTTGGAGATGGCCTAACAGAGGAACTACTGACAAGAGACATGGTCACAAAGGCTACTCAATTAGGTTAAGTGCTCATAGGCGTTGGGTTGCACTCTTCATGAGTCATGACTGACGAGTGACGAGAGATAATAATGTTTTTTCCCTTTCATTTGGTCACTTCATATTATATAAATAATGTTTTTTTTTTGTGACTTTTTAAATTTTTATTACTCATAATAATAATAATAATAATAATAATAATTAGGGGTGTAACCGAATCAAATAGATTCACGAACTATTCAAAATCAACTCAAAAAAAATTAAAATTGACTCGAGCTCGAGTTTGAGCTACTCAAGTAGGATGTCGAGTCAACCTCGAACTTCTTAATATTTGACTTGATAAGTTCCCGAGTTTAATTGAGCCTAATATAACTTGTACATATTTACTATTTTATTCTTTTATTTTCATATAGTGAAAAAATATTTTATCAAATCGAGTTGAGTTCGAACTTTAGTTGACCTTAAATATTTAAAAAAATATTTTTTTTTTGAAAATTTTAAATAATTAATCAAGTTGAGTCAAGCATAAGAGTCATTTAATTGAGTCGAGCTTGAGTTTTGAAAATAAAATTCAATCAAGTTGGAGTCAAGTGTGGATACCCTCGGTTTGAGGCCCACAAGGAAAGCCCAGTGATGAGATAGAACGAATTTTTAATGCAAGAAAACCTGAAACCTTCTCTAGAATGGACTCAAGAGCCCAAAATATCAAATTTAAGCCTAAAACACCAAGCTAAGGCCCAAAACTTCAAATCCAAGCCCAAAGCCCACTTTGGCCCAAAAATAGTAGCTATCAGGGCCAAAGAGGCGACCACCTCTTTGTAAAGAGGCGACGCCTCTACGAAGAGGCGATGACTCTTCACCGTCGATCTATGCAGCATTAATTGCTATTTTTTTACAACATTACACATAGAGTGGACCCACATATCACTAATCTGAAGATTTGTGCATGAAAGATGGACTTTTGAGGCAGGAATAAGGCTGGAAAAGGGAGGAAAATAATGAGAAATGAGTGTCTTTTGTTGGCTTGGTTTTTGGAGAATTGAAAAAGGCAAAGGGGTGGAAGCTTGAAGGGGAGGTTTTTGGGTTATTCTAAAAAAAAAATAGAGGAGGAGGTTGGTTTGAAAAGGGAAGAACATTTTTTAGAGAAAAGGGAAGAAAGGAGGAAAAAAGAGAAGAAATGAGAAGGAGTAGAGTTCATAAAGTAGGGGTTCTTGCATTCAAGATCATCTAAAACAATAAACTAGGGTCTGAGGGCTAAGTTAGGAGCTTTGAAACTGATCAAATCAGTAAAAATCATCATTTTCAAGTTTTAAGTTCCTTGTTTTATATAAAACTTCATTTCTTGGTTTTTCTTACTTATTTTTGTGTTTATTGTTTATTTGAGGTTATATTAATGATATCATCATGTGAATTATTGAGTATTAGTTATAAATCTTTATTTATATCCATCAATCTTTGCTTATTTGTATCTATTTTGAATTTACTTAAGATTTAAGGAATTGCAGTTTTGTTGTTGTCTGTTAAAGAGGCGACGCCTCTTTGTGAAGAGGCAACTTGATGTCGCCTCTATGTGTAGAGGTGATGCCTCTCCACCAGAATTCTGGATGATTTAGCTCCGACTCCTAATGTTTATTTTGTATAGTTTTCATTTCTCATGTATTTATTCCACGTTATATCCTCAATTTTACATGTATCATCACAATATTAGATTTAACTAAGTGTTGATTCATGTTTAAACGAGTATTCATGCCTATTCCACATACTTTTAGTTTGATTTTCTTTTTTTGTAGATAGTAATTATTACTTTTGTGAGAGAGAACTAATATTTTGAGCTTTGTAGGAATCTCAGGGTGACTTTTCAAATCATCAGGAGTTCATCTCCTTAATTAGTTCTTGAGAGGATTTATTGATGATTTACCTTTGATTTATTGTTTGTTTATTATTGGTTTATTTTCAGTTTATTTGGGGTTTATTTCTCTATTATTTGAATAAAATATTGTAATCCCTAACCTCATCCCCATTTATTTTAAACACATTTGTATAATCTGTTATTCAATGAGTGTTGGGCCAAATAAGCATAAAAAAGGATTAATGTGCAAACTTGAAATCTAACATAAAATTGGAAATGCTTGCGATTAAAATGATAATAAGGAAATAATCTAATAATCAAAGATAATAAAATACAAAATACATACGGAGGCCAATCGCAAGGTTGGGTGGGCATTCAAAAGCCCATACCTAGTTTTCGAACCTAATTTCTGATGACGACTTCTGGGAACCTCTATGGAATCCAGTTGTTGTATAGTGTGTCTCGGCTTTAATCTAGGTGGCGACTCCATCTCCAACTTGGGCCAAAGCCCATTTTGTATTTCCTAGCAAGCCCTAAGCTTGCACAGTGCCATGGTCACCAAATACTTGGGCACATGACTAACCCCGCCGCCTACAGTTGACACTCCACTGGGGATAGAGAAACTGATTCCTGTGTTTTATAATTTATCATCTTTGATTATTATTTCCTTATTTACTTTACATTTTTTGCATTCACTACACATTTTCACACAATGTGCACTCAAGTCCTAAACAAACTGACAATAGTCTTTGCTTCGCTACCTGTGTTTCATTCAAACCTGGTGGTGAAGTACTTGATTATTGTCACTCACGGTATGTACTTATCCACGTTGAACGGACCCTTGAGTGGGGAGACGTAATAGAGGTATATAGCTGTGGGAGCTGAAGCTTATTACCCTTGACTCAGCGCATGCAATGACTTAGAAATTCTCCTTAGGATTTTTCCCAAATGCATGTGTTTTATGCCATTTATTAATCCTTACAATAACACCCAAGCCCATTGCCAATGGACTATGCCAAGGTGGGCTTTCAAACGCCCATCATGGCCCATTGCGATGGACTTCGGTTTCATTTAAAGGAATTACTACTTGCTTGTATTGTCTTGAGAGTTCTTTTGCATCCGTTGATTTTGTTATCCCTTATTGATAATCAAAACCCAGAACAAAAATCCTAGTAAAAGAAACTCACCATTGAATACGTGTGTAGGAGAAATAAGGTTGGAAGGCTCCGCTATATGATTTGCTTGTGCTTGTAAATAAATTATATGCATTTCATACATACATGACATTCATTATAATTTATAAAAAAAAAAAGAAGAAGAAAGCATTTTTCTTAGCCATGAACTTCTTCTTGTTTCGAAGCAGATTAAAGGTGAATTTAGCATGCCAATATCAAGGATCCAATCAAATAATTAAGACCACTTTACAAAGAAACAGAATGAAAAGTTCCTCTAATTTTGATTTTGAATCTTTTAAGAAAGAAATGTTGAAAGAGATAAAGGAAGACATACGACAGATGGTCAAAGACATGTTTGCTGAGATGGTAGGGAATATGCCCTCTAATGAAAAAGACTTTGAAACTAGAACTATTGTCAGCGAGCCATTCAAAGAAAAATTGAAGGCATCAGTAGATCCAATTAAGTTAGAAGGGATGAAAGATATGAGGATGCAAGTGGATTAGCTGCAAATTGCAATGAAAAAGCATGGGCTTAATCCTAACTTTGCTGACTTGGATATGGACTTGGATTTGAAGGAAAAACCATTGCCCTCAAAATATCAATTCTCAAGCATGAAGAAATACTCTGGCACAAATTATCCTCACTTGCATCTGAAGCAGTATGTCACATACATGAAGGCCATTGAGTTGTCTAAAGCTCAGACCATCAAAATGTTTCAATTATCTTTGGAAGGAGCTGCTATCAAGTGGTACTACACTCTGGATGCACATGTTCAGAAAGACTAGAAAGAACTATGTTTAGCTTTCATTAAGCAGTATAATCTGAATTCACAATTCGAAGTATCTCTCCAAGAGCTACAAAATATGACACAAGGATTAGGTGAACCTTTCACAAGCTTTTTAAATGAATGGAGAGGAAAGTTGGACCAAATGAAGCACAGACTTGCAGAATCTGACCAGCTAGTCATAGCCATAGAAGCATGAGTTCCACCTCTAGCCAACAAACTGAAGGACATAGGCATAAAGGACTTCAAAGAGTTGTACCATTTTAGAGTACAAGTTGAAGTTGATTTGAATTTAAGCACTTATGAATCATGATTATCTTTGAATATTTTTTATGTTATAATAATTCAAAGCAACGTTTGGTTGTAACCTTTTTTCCTTAGCACAAATGCATGCCTGATTGTTTAATTTACATTATTATAAATTTCTTATGATTGTGCATGCTATCTTATGCATGAATGAGAGAGAGACATTAAAGAAGAAAAAAAGAAAAAAGAAAAAAGAAAAAAAAGGGTCACATCAAATGAAAGGGCTAAAAGTCACAATTAACTTTCATTTTTCTTTCGAGCACTTTCAACTTCAGCTTCTCCCAAAATGAATTCACCATATTCACCAAGAAAGAAAAAGAAAAAATAAAATATAGAAGAAAAGAAAACGAAGAAATAAAGGAAAATAAGGTGAAATGATGGAAAAGAAGAAAAATTTTTGTTTGTGCCCCCCATATTTGAAAAGTCAATCCTGTGTGACCTTTTTTGACAATTGTCTTGCAATTCCAATCTTTACAAATTAGTGCTAATAGTGCCAAACTCAAAACCCCAATCCAAAAATTTCTACCCAATGTGAGCTAAAAAATAGTTGGTTAGAAAACCTACAAAGGGCTGATCAATAATAAGCATAATGTAGCGTGCATGGCTATAATAAAAGAGTAATCATTTAAAATGGGTATGATCAACATATATTAGCATGTGAAGTGTCAGACATGGACTCTTTTACAAGTTTTACATAAGCAGCATTATATGTGTGACATTAATGGCCGACAATCATCAACAAGAGCATTGAGTGATCAGTAGTCGAAATGGCAATATAGACATCGAGCATGACAAAAAAATGGTTAATCATCAGTATGAATTTACAACCACCTAGCTAGGTTCGAAAACTCCCAGAAAGGAAGCGACCTAGGCAAACAAGGGAAAATAAAAGAAGAAAAAAATAAAAGACCCAGCTACTTTCGAAAACTCTCCAAAAGCGGGCGACCTAGGAAAAAGAGGGAATATAAGATAAAATTGGTTGCACTTTCATTCTGAGAAGAGCAATTTGAGAGTTCATAAGATTCTATTTTATGGTGCAAGAGTGATAGAGTCCATCGATTCCTTAACCGGGGGTAAATTTTAAGATCATATGACATGTTAAACCTCAAGAGTCACAGAATCTTTCAACAAATTCTTAAACTGGGGGAAGATATAGTCTCTTCTGCATAGAAGGTAAAGTACAACCGTCTTATGACAATGAAGCATTCTTAAAAGATGACTAAATTGGGGAACTTGTTATTATCAACCCATTTTGATCATGAGAGTGTCTTAATTTCTATTATATTTGGATACGCCGGTCTCAATGACAATCTTTGACAGACTCGATTTTGAAATTCAGATTCTTTAATGGAAGGAGGGCCAGTTCCCAAAGATTTACCATAAACATAAAAGGCATTTGGATAAATCATTCAAGATTTCATGCTTCTCCTAGCTCATGCATACATGAAATTTTTGCTAAAATTATTTTGACATTTTATACATGACACCCCCGAGGCTGTGTGGCACTAGTTGTTTGTCTTTGCCTGACGCTCCTAAGACTATATGGCACTTATTGTTTATCTAAGCCCGACACCCCTAACGGCTATATGGCACATGTTATTTATTCTTGCCTAATGCAACAAAGGCTATATGGCACTTGTTATTTGTTCTTGCCTGTCGCCTCCGATGCTATATGGCACTTTTTGTTTATTCTTGTCTAACGCCTCTGAGACTATACGACATTTGTTGTTTGTCTTGCCTGACACCTCCGAGGCTATATGACACTTGTTGTTTGTCCTCGCCTGATGCCCCTAAAGCTATATGGCACTTGTTGTTTGTTTTTGCCTAACGCCCCCGAGGCTATATGGCACTTGTTGTTTATTTTCGCCTAACGCCCCTGATGACTATATGGCACTTATTGTTTATTCTTGCCTGACATCTCCGAGGTTATATGGCATTTGTTGCTTATCTTTCCTAACGCCTCCAAGGCTATACGGAACTAGTTATTTTATCCTCGTCTGATGCCCCTGAAGCTGTATAGCACTAGTTATTTGTCTTTGCCTAACGCCCCTGAGGCTATATGGCATTTATTGTTTATCTTTGCTTGACGCCCCTGACAGCTATATAGCACATGTTATTTGTTCTTGTCTGATGCTTCCGAGGCTATATGGCACTAGTTATTTGTCTTCACCTAACACCTTTGAGGCCATATGACACTTGTTGTTTGTTCTCTCCTGACACCCCTAGTGCTATATAGTATTAGTTGTTTGTCTTCACTTGACGCCCCTCAGGCTATATGGCACTTGTTGTTTATCTTCACCTGACGCCCCCGATGGCTATATGGCACATGTTATTTGTTCTTGCCTGATGCCTCCAAGGCTATATGGCACTTGTTTTTTGTTCTCGTCTGACGCCCTCGAGGCTATATGGCACTAGTTGTTTGTCTTCGCCTAATGCCCTTAAGGCTATATGGCACTTATTGTTTATCTTCGCCTGATGCCTCCGACGGTTATATGGCACATGTTATTTGTTCTTGTCTAATCCCTCCGAGGCTATATGCACTTGTTGTTTGTTCTTGCCCGATGCCTCCGAGGCTATATGGCACTTGTTGTTTGTTCTTGCCTGACACCTCTGAGGCTATATGGCACTTGTTGTTTGTATTGCCTTTGAGGTTATACCATACTTGTTGTTTGTCCTTGCTTGACACCCCTGACTCTATATGGCACTTTTTTTTTGTTTTCACTTAACTCCCCTGAGGCTATATGACACTTGTTGTTTATTTTTGCCTAACACCCCAACGACTATATAGCACTTGTCATTTATTTTCGCCTGACGCCCTCGAGGCTATATGGCACTTATTGTTTATTTTCGCCTAACACCCCCGATGGCTATATAGCGCTTGTTGTTTATCTTCACCTGACTCCCCCGAGGCTATACGACACTTATTTTTTGTTCTTCCTTAACACCCTCGAGGCTGACGACATAAATTTTTATGAGTGACTTCTTAGGAATGGAATTCTCGAAATTCACATTTGTGAGTGACTTCTCAGGAATGAAATTCTCAGAATTCATATTTAATGAGTGACTGGTCAGGCAATGAGAATCCTTAAAGTTTATGTTTCAATAAGTGTCTGGTCGGGCAATGAGAATCCCCGAAGTGCATCTTCGTCAAGAAGTGTCTGGTCAGGAAATGAGGATCCCTGAAGTGCATATTCTTCAAGAAGTGTCTGGTCGGGCAATGAATCCCCGAAGTGCATCTTCTTCACCAAGTGACTGGTTGGGCAATGAATCCCCGAAGTTCACATTTTCAAGAAGTTTCTGGTTAGGTAATGAATCCCCGAAGTGCATCTTTTTTACTGAGTGACTTCTTGAGCTAGGAAAACTCAGGAATCACACCTCAACTATTAATGAGTGGTTGATCGGGCCAGAAAAACTTGAGGAACACGACTATGTTTCTGTCTTCTTTACTGAGTGACTTCTCACGTTAAAAAGTCTCAAGAATCACATCTTAAATATTAATAAGTGCCTTATCGGGCCATGAAAACCCGAGGATCACGATCACATTTCCTTTTTATTTACTAAGTGATATTGCATAAAAAAGGCTCAAGATTCACAATAAATTATAATGAGTGGCTGATCAGGCCAAAAAACCCAAGAATCACAGTCACATTTCTTCATCTCTTTACTGAGTGACTTCTTGCATCAGAAAGGCTTAAGTGTCACATTCAAAATATTAATGAGTGGCTGATCAGGCCAGGAAAACCCGAGGAACACGACTATGTTTCTGTCTTTTTTATTGAGTGACTTCTCGAGTCAGGAAAACTCAATAATCACACTTTAAATATTAATGAGTGGCTGATCATGCCAGAAAAACTCGAGGATCAGGGTCACATTTTAAGTTAAAGTTCGACCTTTTGGGTTTGAATTCCCGAAACTGACGACCCAAGTGAAGCTTGCAGGTTAGGTATGTCATTCTTACTGTTGTTTTGCATGTTGCTTTATTGAAAAATTAGTTTCAAAAATCCAGTTTTTAAAAAACCAAGGGGGCAAACTATGGACAGCGTCGGTTTAAGGCCCACAACGAAAGCCTAGTGATGAGATAGAATAAATTTTGAATACAAGAAAACCCGAAACCTTCTTTAGAATGGACTCGAGAGCCCAAAATGCCAAATTTAAGCCTAAAACACCTAGCTAAGACCTAAAAATTCAAATCCAATCCCAAAGCCCACTTTGGCCCAAATATAGTAGTTGTCAAGGCCAAAGAAGAGATGCCTCTTCACTGCCGACGTCTCTTCACCGCTGACCTATGCAGTATTAATTGCTATTTTTTAACAGCATTACACATGGGGTGAACCACATATCACTAATTTGAAGATTTTTGCATGAAAGATGGACTTTTGAGGTAGGAATAAAGCTGAAAAATAGAGGAAAATGATGAAAAATGAGTGTCTTTTTTCTTAGCTTGGTTTTTTTAAGAATTGAAAAAGGCAAATGGGAGGTTTTTGGGCTGTTCTAAAAAAAGAAAAAAAAAAGAGATGAGGAGGTTGGTTTGAAAAGGGAAGAACGCTTTTGAGAGAAAAATGAAGAAGGGAGGAAAAAAGAGAAGAAAGGAGAAGGAGTAGAGTTCATAGCTTGAGAATCCACTTTCTTGAGAAAAAGTAGGGGTTTTTGCATTCAAGATCATCCAAAACAGCAAACCAAGCTCTAAGTGCTAAGTTAGGAGCTCTGAAACTGATTAAATTAGTAAGAATCATCATTTTCAAATTTTAAGTTTCTTGTTTTATATAAAACTTCATTTCTTGGTTCTTGTTACTTGTTTTTGTGTTTATTGTTTATTTGAGGTTATATTCATTATATGATCATGTAAATTATTCAGTATTAGTTATAAATCTTTATTTATTTCCATCAATCTTTGTTTATTTGTATCTATTTTGAATTTACTTAAGATTTAAGGAACTACAGTTTTGATGTTGTCTGTCAAAGAGGCGACGCCTCTTTATGAAGGGGCGTAGAGGCAACGTCTCTCCATCAGAATTCTACATGATTTAGCTCCGACTCTTAATGTTTATTTTGTATAATTTCCGTTTCTCTTGTATTTATTCCATGTTATATCCTTAATTTTACATGTATCATCATGTATTAGGTTTAACTAAGTGTTAATTCATGTTTAAACGAGTATTCATGTCAATTATGCATACTTTTAGTTTGATTTTCTTTTTTGTAAATAATAATTATTGCTTTTGTGAGAGAGAACTAATATTTTGAGCTTTGCAGGAATCTCAGGGTGATTTTTCAAATCATCAGGAGTTCATCTCCTTAATTAGTTCTTAAGAGGATTTATTGATGATTTACCTTTGATTTATTGTTAGTTTACTATTGGTTTATTTTCAGTTAATTTATGGTTTATTTCTCTATTATTTGAATAAAATATTGTAATCCCTAATCTCATCCCCATTTATTTCAACACATTTGTATAATCTGTTACTTGATGAGTGTTGGGCCGAATAAGCATGAAAAAGGATTAATGTGCAAACTTGAGATCTAACATAAAATTGAAAATGCTTGCTATTAAAACGATAATACACTACAAGAAAATAATGATTTAGAAACGGAAAAAAGAAACGAAAATTTTTGTTTCAAAATTTAGAAACGGAATAGAAATAGAAAACTAAAATTGCTACAAAATTTAGAAAGGGAATTCAAATCCGTCTCTAATTGATGGCGGGACTACATGAGAGGAAAATAGAAACAGAAATAGCGATGGAATAAGAGGCAAAAATTGAAACGGATAAATTTTCCATCGCAAATACAATGGCGGGTAAAAATAGAGTGGGATTTAGCTAGGAAAATTTCTGTTTCTAAATAGAAACAAAATTATTTCGTCTCTATTTAGAAACAGACTACGGTTTTATTTCTAAAAATAGAAATTGAATCGGAGTTCGTTTCTAAATATAAAAAGGGAATTGAAGTCCATTTCTAAATTTAGAAACGGAAAGTCATTCCATTTCTAGAAATTAGTATTGGACTAATATTCTATTTCTATTTTTAGAAACGGGCTCTGATTCCATTTCTAAATTTAGATATGGAATTTCAGTCTGTTTCTAAATTAAAAATAGTTCTGTTTACGGTCATCGTTACTACAGCCTCTTTCAGCACGTCCTTTGGTTTTAGGTATGTTAAAATATGTGCATTTTGTATTTAATTAAGTAGATTATATAATTAATTTTTGAAAAAACTTGTTAAAAATAAAATTAGCCTTAATCCAAACTTCAATTACTTAAAATAATTAGTTTTTTTTATTAGAGATAATTAAATTTTTTATAATAGATCCATAATAATTTTGAAAGAATTAATTTTACAATTTATATTGAATAAATTATAAAACTAATTTAATAAAATAAATTAAAAATATAAATGTAATAGAACTTTATATTTTAATTCAAAAAAAAAATGGACTGAAATTCCGTTTCCAAATTTAGAAATGGACTAGAATTTCGTTTCTAAACTAAAAATAGTTCCCTTTACGGTCATCATTACTACAACCCTTTTAGGCGTGTCATTCGATTGCGAGTAAGTTAAAATACGTGCATTTTGTATTTAATTAAGTAGATTATATAAATAATTTTTGAAAAAACTTGTTAAAAATAAAATTAGCCTTAATCCAAACTTCAATTACTTAAAATAATTAGTTTTTTTATCAGAGATAATAAATTTTTTTTATAATAGATCCATAATAATTTTGAAAAAATTAATTTTACAATTTATATTGAATAAATTATAAAACTAATTTGATAAAATAAATTAAAAATATAAATGTAATAGATATTTATATTTTAAATTACAATTATTTGCTTCAAAATTTAGAAATTGAATGAAATTTCATGTCTAACTTTAGAAACGGACTGAAATTCCGTTTCTAAATTTAGAAACTAAATCGGTGTCCATTTCTAAAAATTGAAAAGAAATTTGAGTCTGTCTCTAATTTTTAGAAACGGACTACTATTCCATTTCTATTTTTACAAATGGACTCCAATTCCGTTTCTAAATTTAGAAATGGAATTCCAGTCCATTTCTAAATTAAAAATAGTTCCCTTTACAGTAATCATTACTACAAGCTTTTTCGACGCATTCTTCAATTGTGGGGACGTTAAAATATATGCATTTTGTATTTAATTAAGTAGATTATATAATTAATTTTTGAAAAAACTTGTTAAAAATAAAATTATCCTTAATCCAAACTTCAATTACTTAAAATAATTAGTTTTTTTATTAGAGATAATAATTTTTTTTATAATAGATCCATAGTAATTTTTAAAGAATTAATTTTACAATTTATATTGAATAAATTATAAAACTAATTTAATAAAATAAATTAAAAATATAAATATAATAGAAATTTATATTTTAAATTACAAGTATTTGCTTCAAAATTTAGAAATGGACTGAAATTTCATTTCTAAATTTAGAAACGGAATTGGCGTCCGTTTCTAAAAATTGAAATGGAATTTGAGTCCGTTTCTAATTTTTAGAGACGGACTACTATTTCATTTCTATTTTTAGAAATGGACTCCAATTCCATTCCCAAATTTAGAAATGGAATTCCAGTTCGTTTCTAAATTAAAAATAGTTCTCTTTACAGTAGTCGTTACTACAACCTTTTTAAGCTAATCCTTCAATTGTGGGGATGTTAAAATATGTGCATTTTGTATTTAATTAAGTAGATTATATAATTAATTTTTGAAAAAACTTGTTAAAAATAAAATTAGCCTTAATCCAAACTTCAATTACTTAAAATAATTAGTTTTTTTATTAGAGATAATAAATTTTTTATAATAGATCCATAATAATTTTGAAAGAATTAATTTTACAATTTATATTGAATAAATTATAAAACCAATTTGATAAAATAAATTTAAAATATAAATGTAATAGAACTTTATATTTTAAATTACAAGTATTTGCTTCAAAAAAATAGAAACGGACTGAAATTCCATTTCTAAATTTAAAAATGTTTCTAAATTAAACATAGTTCCCTTTATGGTCATAGTTACTATAATCTTTTTAGGCACGTCCTTTGATTGCGAGTACATTAAAATATGTGCATTTTGTATTTAATTAAGTAGATTATATAATTAATTTTTTTAAAAACTTGTTAAAAATAAAATTAGCCTTAATCCAAACTTCATTACTTAAAATAATTAGTTTTTTTATTAGAGATAATAAATTTTTTTATAATAGATCCATAATAATTTTGAAAGAATTGATTTTACAATTTATATTGAATAAATTATAAAACAAATTTGATAAAATAAATTAAAAATATAAATGTAATAGAAATTTATATTTTAAATTACAAGTATTTGCTTCAAAATTTAGAAACGGACTGAAATTCCATTTCTAAATTTAGAAACGGAATCAGTGTCCATTTCTAAAAATTGAAATGGAATTTGAGTCCGTTTCTAAATTTACAAATGGAATTCTAGTCCGTTTCTAAATTAAAAATAGTTCTCTTTACAGTAATCGTTACTACAGCCCTTTTAGGCGCATTCTTCGGTTGTGGGAACGTTAAAATATGTGCATTTTATATTTAATTAAGTAGATTATATAATTAAATTTTGAAAAAACTTGTTAAAAATAAAATTAGCCTTAATCCAAACTTCAATTACTTAAAATAATTAGTTTTTCATTAGAGATAATAAAATTTTTTATAATAGATCCATAATAATTTTGAAAGAATTAATTTTAAAATTTATATTGAATAAATCATAAAACTAATTTGATAAATTAAATTAAAAATATATATGCAATAGAAATTTATATTTTAAATTTAAAATATTTGCTTCAAAATTTAGAAACGGACTGGAAAGTCCGTTTCTAAATTTAGAAATGGAATTCTAGTCTATTTCTAAATTTAGAAACGGAATTCCAGTTTGTTTCTAAATTTAGAAATGGAATCAGAGTCCATTTCTAAAATTAGAAACGGAATCAGAGTCCATTTCTAAAATTAGAAACAAAATAGGTGTCTGTTTCTAAAAATTGAAACGGAATCGGAATCCGTTTCTAAGGTTTATAAATGGACTACTATTCCGTTTCTATTTTTAGAAACAGACAATGATTCCGTTTCTAAATTTAGAAATGGAATTCCAATCCGTTTCTGAAATTAAAAATAGTTTCCTTTATGGTCATCATTACTACAGACTTTTTAGACGCGTCATTCAGTTGCATGTACGTTAAAATATGTGCATTTTGTATTCAATTAAGTAGATTATATAATTAATTTTTGAAAAAAATTGTTGAAAATAAAATTAGTCTTAATCCAAACTTCAATTACTTAAAATAATTAGTTTTTTATTAGAAAACAAAAATTTTCCAATAATTGACCCATAAAAATTTTAAAAGTATTAATTTTACGATTTATATCGAATAAATTATAAAACTAATTTGATAAATTAAATTAAAAATATATATGTAATAGAACTTTATATTTTAAATTATAAGTATTTGCTTCAAAATTTAGAAACGGATTGGTATTCCATTTCTAAATATAAATTGACTTTAATTTTTTATATAATTAATAATTTTGATTGTTAAAATTTTTTTTAGAAATATGTTAATATTGACAAATATAATATAAAAATAATCTTAAAATAATTTTTATGAAATTAATAATGTATAATTTAGTTGAATGAAGATGGATATAATCCTTGATATCTTAATTTATTATATAGTGCTAATAAAAGTAATATTAATTTTGATTTTAATTATTTTTTAATAAAATAAGACTTATAAAATTATGTTATCTAATTTGATTTATATTAGATATATGCTCTTTTTTATTTTTTTTATTTTTAATTTATAAAAGTATCTATTTTTAAAATAGCCACGTGTTTCGTACATGAACAAAAAAAATTTTAAACTCGTAATCATAAATAAAGTATTAAACAAGAATTTTATTATTATTATTATTTAAATAAAATTTTAAAAATATTAAGTATTTATTTGTGTATCAATTTGATATTAACTTAATGTAGTTATAATTTACTGAAATTTTGATAATTTTTTTATTTAAATAATTATATGGTTCTCCTTCAATATTTTTTATAATTAATATTTTTTCAACTCTAAAACTAATTTTATAAAAAAATATTATGGTCGTTATTAATCATAAGATAATACAAAATCGTTAGCTTTTTTAAGAAAAAAATTTAAAAATAATAAAAATTTATATTTTCTTTATATAACAATTTATTATTACAATTTCATCAAACTTATAATTAATTACAACTTTAATAAAAAATTTATTTAAATAATGATACTTTATTTTTTCAGCATCTTTAATGTTAATATTTTTATTCACTCAAAAAGTAATTTAATGTAATTTTTAATTTCATCTAATAAATAAATAATAAAAATTAATTAATTTAATTTCAACTCTTTTTCATTGAATTTTATAAAAATATTTAAAAATGATAATTTTACTACTTTTCTTGTAGAAATATAACTATTAAAAAAATTATATGCTCTATTTTTTAAAATATGATTACAGATACAAAATAAATTAAGAAATTAATTAATTTAATTTTAATTATTTATTTAATAAAATTTAATTTAATAAATTTTTAAAAAATAATAAGAGTATTATTTCATTTATATGTCAATCTAATTTTTCAATCTTGATAGTGTTTTTTTTATCATAAAGTGATTTATTAAAATTCTTATTCATTTTCTCTTTAAACAATTATACAACACTTTTTCAATATTTTTATTTAAATAATAATATAATTTTACAAATTTTTTTTTTGAAATAAATATAATTGTACAAACTTAATAAAGTTATAATATACTAATTTATTATATCCTTTATAGATTTTCTATTTTCTATATAAACACAATAATCTTTCAATGACGTTAATATTTTTATAATTAATTATTTTATAGAATTTATTAATTTTGATTTTAATTATTTACTTATTAAATTTAATTTAGTAAGACTTATAAAATTATGTTATCTAATTTGATTTATATTAGGTAAAATATAAGTAGACCTAATTAAAATAGAAAAAAATATATATATTTTTAACAAAAATACTACTAAAATTTTAATTAGTTTTATTATTATTAGAGATAAAATAGAAGTTAACCTAATTAAAATAGAAAACATATTTTCAATTAAATTTGAATTAATTTGATTTTTATTAGAGATAAAAATAAAAGTTAGCCTAATTTGAATAGGAAATATACTTTCTATTAAATTAGAATTAGAATTTAATTAATTTAATTTAATTTTTACTAGTAAATGACTAAGTTATCAAATTTTTATACAACAATAAGTGAAGACGTTTTTGTAATTTTGTCTGTTCCCCCTTCGTACATTATATATATATATATATATATATATATAATACAATATTAATTAAATATTTAATAAAAAATAAAAATAAGTCAAATAGATTTTAAATTATAAATTATAATTTAACTATTTTATTTTATTGCAAAACTACAAAATTACATAGTTTTATTCCAAAACTATGTAGTTTTAAACAAAAATTATGTAATTTGGTTCAAAAAAAATGTGAGGTTACAGTATCTCAACCTTTTTTTTAGAGCTTTTTTTTTTTTCCACCAATTTTTTCCTTTTCCCGATTTCCTTTTCCTTTATATGATTTTGTTCATTTTAGTAGTACCGTTTCTTTAGCCAAAATAATTTCAGCAGTACCATCAGTTCTTACCTATTAAATGTCTTGAGGATATTTGTTGTAATTAATTTGTGGTGATGTTATGTTATGTTTCCTTTGGTTTTTTTGTTTGTGATGAATGCAGCAGAACCATTAACCTTTTTCAGAAAGCTGGTTGTTCTGTTATTGCTAAATTTATTTGTCATTTTGGTCCCATTGCTAAATTCATTCTGTTATTACTCTTTTTTTAGTACAACTTTGTTGGGTGCCTCCTTGGCCCTAGGGGAAACTCTCTCAAGCAAGTGGAAGCAAGTACACAATGTTGTGTTCTGATCAGAAGGGCGGGGCAGCATTAAGGATCCAGCTAGGGTAATTATTCAGTTTTCTGTGTTTTTTTTTTTTGAAACTGTTCTGTGTTTGTTATACATTCATTGATGTGTGTAAAATTTATTATTGTTTTAGGATACGCATTGCTGTTAAAGGACACTTTAATTCTAAACTAAATTTACCATGAATTTGCAATTTTTTTTTCTTTAAAGTAAAGCCCAAATTGGTGCCACAATTTTCTTTTTTTTTTTACACCTTTCTTTACTAGCCTTCTTCTTGGTGGGGCACCAAGGCCTTTTTTTTAGTCTTATTTTTACTTGGTAGAGTCTCTCCTCTCAAGTCTCAACATCTTGAAGGATATTATTTCAATTAATTTTTTTTTTCAACAATCTCTATGTATATAGCTAATGCCTCCAATTAAATTGGGATTATAGATTCAAAAAAAAACTTGGGATTAAAGTTTAATTGGGATTAATTAATTTAAAATTAAGATCATCAATATTTGTGGGTTCAAGGTTCAAGTGGCAAGAATTTTAATTTTATTATGTAAAATTTCAGTTTTATTTTTACTTTTATTTTTACAAAAAAGAATAGCAAGAATTAATCTTGCCTAAATTTATTGGAGAGTATTTATGTGAATTAATCTTGCAAGTAATTGAAGATAAGCAAGTTTTATATAAATTAAAAGCTACTCTATTAATGATACTTTTGTTAATAGTCTAGTATGTAATTATTTAACATTATACTTTTCATTATATAATTATAAATGTAATAAGTGATCATTCACTTCTGGTGTCATTTCTTTGATTCTTGGAGGATTTCCTCTTAGAAATAAGTTGTGTGTATTGCTTATTGCACAGGCCATAGCTGAAAGTGTATTGGGTTTGGATTGGAGTACTTTTATTGCCTAATGTTATGGAATGATTCGGTTTGTTACTTGGACAGTGAAGAAGCTGCGCAAGTGTTGGCATAATGTTATAACCATATTTTTAATTAAGTGTTAAATTAAATTGTGAATTTAAAGTGTTAATTATTATTATTTTATTTTTATGAAATTATTATTTGTGTAATTTAATAAATTTTATTAATTGTGTTAATAGTATTAGTTTTTAAAATATTATGTGATTTATTAGTAAAATAAATTGTAGTGAAGATTAAAGTGGAGTTTGGTGGAAAAGAATATTTATTTTAATATTAAAAAAAGTACAAAAAACGTGATTTTTTTTTTGCTCCCTATTCTTTTTCTTCTTCTTCTTCTTCCCTTCCACCCACCTGAGCACCCATTGTCACCGCCACCATCATTGCACCGGACAGCCACATCGCCGACGAGCAACCAAACGTCCTCCAATAGCTTCCCCTCCCTCCTCCTTCCTCCTCCTCTCATTTTTCTGTCTCCATTGTGAAGCTTGGAGGATCACCGACGACGATTCCGATGTCCTCAGGGCGTGAGGTTGGTCTCTTTTGAAAGCTCTCCCTCCAGGCTTCTAAAACCCTCAATCAATTTCGTCGATCTAAGCCGCCGCACATAGAGTTAGGCCTCCAAGATATGGCCAGTCAAATCAGAACAGAGGAGTGCATTCCACCAATGAGTTATTATTATATGTATGCATGTCATAAACAACTGTTTACCTAACATCCACATATTTTGTGGTTAATGTGAAATAAATGTGTTGCATTAGACCTTTATTTGTTATTTATCTGTTTGGTGATTATTAAAATATATATATTTCATTATGTATATATATATTTTGAATATAGTGTTCTTAACTTGGATGCTGTTTTAATATTGTTGATATGATTTTGTTATTGTGATATGTTATTTTTGGAGGACAGTAGTAGAACGTGCTACCTAGTGGGCTACACTAGGACTATTGCGCAACAGTAGGCTAGATGCTAGGTTATGATATAATGATTGATGTGTGACATGATTAAATGATTTATTAAGATTTGTGGTTGAGAGTGGTGTGGTTACGACAACTTGGTTCATTTAGTGTCTCGGGGCCAGTCATACTAGTAGTGAGACTGTGGTAAGTTGACATGGTGTCTCAGGGCCAGTGCACTACCAAAGTTTGGAAAAGTGAAATATTATTGGAATTAAGAAATTTATGATCAATGGAGTACAATATTTGAGGTTACGAAATTCTTAGGGTTCTGCTCCGATCCTCCACTTGTTTGCATCTACTATGTTGATATGAAAAGTGTTTTCATGCATTTGTGTCACAACCCAAACCCGGGAGTCATGACCGGTGCTAGGGAATGGGAATTCTCACAAATCTGGAACCCGTAGCAAGCCTTAAACAAATAATTAAACATTCAACAAACATCTAAAAATACTTCAGAATTAAAA
>CATIWM010079677.1:0-32819 GCA_949671775.1 Mallotus repandus
TAACTTAAATTAAAATCAAATGTAGTTTGGATTTAGGGGCGTTGCGTTTCAAATGCATTTTTTATGTGCTTTTTCATGGATTGGTTGCCTTAGGGTTAGATGGATGTTCAATTAGGGTTTAATGAAATTGCATGTCATTAAGGAATAAGATAGTAATTCATAAAATAATTCTAAATGAACACAAGACTAAAAGAAGTTGGTATTCTGTATCCAGAATTTCTGGTTGTGGTGCTAGCTTGTATTAGAGAATCGAGTTACCACCACCTTCGATTTGTCCCAGTTATTACCCTGGGTGGCGACTCCTCATCTCCACGCTATATCTTTATGATATAGTAGTATGTTCCCTAGAGCCCTGAGCTCAAACAGTGTCGCGGTTGCAATAGACTTGGGCGCGCGCTAAACCCCGCCGTTTACAATGGCGACTCCACTAGGGATAAGAGATACTGATTCTACTCGTGTTCTTTAGAATTATTTTATTAATTATTATTTTATTCTTGCATTCATTTTTGTATGTCCCTATTAGCCGATGGCGTTGGTTTATGGTCCCTTGATTCCACTAGCTTTATGGGATTGTAATTCGGCTAACCATCACTCTTAGCCTTAACTCAGTTTAAGAGAGATTACCGGGCTCATCTGATCAAAGTCTATAACCCAAGTCCTAAAGGGGGGTAGTCTTCTCTCGAGTTTGCAAAGGATGTCGGGCCCCTCTGACCTTGGCCTGTAACTCAAGTTTTAAAGGAGGGCATCTTGCTGAGGGAACCTTGACCTTTTTCACCAGACTCAGCTCATATAGTGGCCTAGTAACTTCCCCTAGGATCTACCCAAATTGCTTGTGTTTGTTGCCATGAGGTATTTCTATCTATAAAAGCCTAAGCCCATACTTTAGAAACCCCATTTAGGCTAATAAAGAATGGGCTACCCTTTTATACCTAGGAATGCTATTTCTATGCTTTTATTGCTTCGAGAGATTTGGCATGCTCATCGGTTCTTAATATTCCCTGTTGATATTGAGGCCTAGACCAAAAATCCTAGGATAAAAGACTCACCATTGAATGCGTGTGTGGGAGGAATAACGTTGGAAGGATGTATGTTGCACACTTGATTTGATACTTGTATACTTGACTTGTTACTTGCTACTTATTACATAGCACGTGCATCATGCATACATATAGTTCATGCATCATACTAACCCTTTGTTTTTCAGCCATCATAGATTCATCCGGGTCTTCCTGTGTTTGGGAACGGAAAGATGGTAGATTGGTGAGGATTGATTCAAACCCAAAGTCTATAGCCAAAGAGATCCTTTACAGTTTGGAAAAGAGCCCGATCAACCCGCTTTACTTAGAAGCTACACCAACACCAATTACACATACAGTAGAGATGGAACAAGGAAATTGGACCCTAGAGGACATCAAAGGAGCATTAATGGATGATATGAGAGCAATGATGCAAGATGAACTGAGACAAGCCCTGGCTGGATTAATGCCACCACTTGCTGCTGCACCTGCACTCGTTACTGCTGCACCTCTTGTCGCTGCCAATCCACCAATTGTAGATGCACCACTCGACAATGCTGGAGGCGAACCAATGAATGCTGCTAGGAATGTACCATATGCTAAAGTGAAATTAGAGGATGTTGAGAACTACATGAATGAGAAAGCAAAGAGGGAGTCACTTGAGCAAGTTCAAGAGCTAGAATCCAAGCAGATGAAAGCACTGACTCAGAAGATGTCCAAGATGGAAGAATTGATGAGAGGATAGGGTATGGGATATTCATTTGATTTTGATGATATGATGCAATTTGAGGAAGATAAGTTGCCTGATAAGTTCAAGATGCCACATCTGTAGAAGTTTAATAGTACCGGAGACCCAAGGATCCACCTTAGTCAATATACAACTACTATGAGCACCACAAAGGCTCCTCTATCTATAGTTACCAAGTTGTTTGTACTATCCTTGGAGGGTGGGTATGGCTGTTAATTGGTATCATGGGTTAGAGAAGTCTATCCGAGCTGATTGGAGAGAATTGTGTACTGCCTTTCTGAAACAATATGATCATAATACCAGGCTAGAGGTGTCTATCAGGGATTTAGAATTGATTGAGTAGAAACATAATGAATCATATTTTGACTTCCTAACTACATTCATGAATAAGGCAGGATTAATGAAAAATAAGCTAGCGGAGAAGGATCAGGTTAGGATTATTCTTCAAAATGTATCACCTAATTTGGTTTAAAGGTTGAAAATGATGAACCTTAAGACATTTATAGACCTTTATGATGATGGGTTGCAAGCTGAGGAGATTGAAAGTGAGAAAAAGAAGACTACTAAAAGCACTGGTATAAGAAACTACCCAACTGGGGGCACACAGCAAGGAAATACTAGTCGGGTTGTGGAAGTCCATGCTGTTCAACAACCCAGGGGATTCTCAAATTTCAACCAACCCTTGTCTAAAATCCTAGACTATTTGATCCAAAAAGGCCTCCTTAGACCCTTAACTATCTCTAAACCACCAAACCCAAATCTCCCTGGCTTTGACCCAAACAGTTACTATAAGATTCACCAAGGTCCTGACCATTCTACTGACTCTTGTATGCATCTTAAACATGAAATCCAAAACCTTATAAACTCTGGAAAAATCACAGACCTTGAAAATCCGAACACCAGAAATAATCCTTTCCTAAACTACCAAAACGTTCCACCCCCAAGCACCATGATGATTAATTCAGGAGTTAGTGAGGAAGAAGTACTAAGCTCCTTTGAGGACCTAGACCTTAAAACTAATGAGAATACTCCTGATGCCCCCAAACAATCCCAGAGAGGAGTTGAAGATTTATTGGGCCAACCTTCTAGTAAGTTCAATTATAAAGTATTTTACTCCAAACCATCTTCTTATGATATCCATATTGAATCAATCACACCTGGAGGATGGGGTGAGGAATTTGGAGATGACAGTGAGCCATTAAGAGAGAATAGTGAGAAATCTGAGGCTCGTAAGCAGTCACAACAAGGAGTTGAAGATTTGTTAGGACAACCCTCAGGCAAGTTTGACTATAAAGTGTTTTACACTAAGCCATCTTCCAGTGACATACCCCTTGAAACAATAGTGCCTACTGGATGGGGAGATAAATTTGAAGAGGAGGATAAGGAAGGCTATGATGTGCAGATAGACAATACACAAGTGAACCATGGTCGTCGAGAATAGTTACTACATCAGCCACCTAAAGTATAGCTACCTTAAGACTTAGCATCTTTAGCATTTAGAATAGAAAATAAATTTCTTGTGTTTTCTTTTAATAACTTTCCAGTTTCTTATGAACATTTTATTTTCATGATTAATGATATGAATTCTGATTGTGCATATTTGTGTAATGTGCATCCTAAAGATATTGTGCATTGTGATACTTATCGCATATACATGTTTAACATAAATTCAATTTTAATTAGATTCATTCAGCATGGGCACAAATGAAAATTCAAAGAACATTCATATATCACATGATATAATTTTTAAGGAGACAAAAATTTGGGAGAATAAGAAAATTGAAAAATAAAGGAAAATAAAAAGTGAATGAAAGGGTTAGCCAGGTAAAAATGAGAGAAAAATATTATGTGAGAAAATTTCAGAAAGCCTAACTAATAACAAGAGTTGTATAATGTGATGTAATAAATGTTCTCATTTTTGCCCTAATGAATGAATAAAGTTGAATTTGAGTTTATTGTTCAAATATTGCATATTCGTCTTTGTCATATTGCATAAGTATCTGAATGGAAACACAAAACATAATGAAAGCTAAAAATCAGAGCTATGAGGTCATTATCTTTAGTTTTATTTTCTCTTTTTGTCGCCCCTTTGTGATTTTGATTGTAAAATCAAGTGTCTTTTTGTATCTAGAGAATTTAAGTGGCAACCCATACCTTGTAGTTATTCTCAATCATGGTAGCAACACCAAGCCTCATATTTTGCTTAAGAATTCTTCAAAGCTATAAATTCCACATTTTTCAGCCTCCATTGAGAGCAAGACTAATGATAGGCATGAAGGAAAATTACTAGAAACTGGAGGACATAATGTAGCTCTAAAGGCAACTTGGGCTCAAAACAGTGAGTCTGCACTTAAAGACTGAAGATGAATATTGAAATATAAGAGTAAGGAGAAGAGTTCTGAGGGCAAAAAGAAAAAAAATGAACTACAAGCAACAGACAATAGTTCATCCATATAGCAATCATTAGGTCAGGGACTTCATCAGCCAGCTGGTCAAAGGAACTACATCAGAAGCTTTAGCATCAGAAGTACCAACTTTGAAACATTCAAGGCTCAAATCTGAAACACAAACCACCTCGTTCTCACACTGTGAGCTGTGAGCATAACTCCACTCCACAGAAACCTGTTAGGATCATGCATATCATACATAGCATGCATACACTTGCATACATCTGTTATGAAAAGCTTTTTTTTTTGTCAAGGTTACACAAATACTTCGCTACTAATATTCAAAATTAGTGTTGTAAAGTACAGGAAAGTAGTCAGAGTCTGGAGGAGTGAAAATAGGAAAGGTGATACTATCAAGATGAACCAGATGCTTAATGGGCCTATCTAATAAGGAAATATCATTGATGGTAGCACTCGCAGAAGTCTCATCCTAAGCAATGTCAAGAGCAATACACTTCAGAAGATGCACCTGAATGCGTTTTTGACAGCCACAAGACTGGTTTAGCAGAGATAAAGTATCAAATTCAGCCTCTCTTAACTCCTAATATGAAGGTCTAACACACTAGCAATGTAGCTATTGATCATAAAAGGGAATAATGCACTTAGTACTTGAGATGAATGCACTCTGAAAATCCTCTCATCATGGAATAAAGCCCTCTAATTCCTAAACTTTTTTGTAGGGGATGTCAGGAACAGGAATGAAGCTCTTTTTGTCATAGCATCAGCAAGGGTGATAGAAAGACAAACTCAGCTCTATGCCACGACTTCAAGGGCGAAGTATCAAGACGCTTGTGATCAGAGACATCATCACAATCAAAAGGGAAGAGGAAAATTAAAAGGAAAAAAGAAGGAAAAGAACTAGTGCAAAAGCAAGAACAGGCAAGAAGGCAAACATCAATCACTCATCAGAATATCACCCCGTATAACAAACGTCTTGACAAATGCTCAAGGGAAGTAACAAGACTCTACCCCTTTAGTTTACACAATAAAGTGCAATGTCCATACTAAAATTCACAAACTGAAAGTAAATTCATCCAGTTCATAAGATCATGTGTGAAAACTTATCTCATGAACTTTTGATTTTAATAACTCTTGTTTATTAGCCTCACAGAGTTCAGATGTCTAGTTGACAGCTCTATGCTGAGAGTTTTTCAACTCTAATCAATCTAAAGCTTGCTTTGCACCCGAACGAAAGAAAAATATGCAAAAACAAAATCTATGGACTTGCAGCATAAATTACTTGGATTTAGAGTATCATTTCAGTCTTTTTGAATAATAAATGTGCATCCAATCTACTTCAATGCTCAAATTAAGTGAGAGTACAAAATCCCTTAATGGTATCCACGCTGAGTAATACGAGAAAGGCAGGGGAATACTAAGAGGAGAATTGAAATAAGAGCAAGCATTTCTAATCTACTCCAATGCTCAGAAATGAGTAAGTGTATTAATGTGAATCTTCTGGTGGCATCCACGCTGAGTAATATGAGAAAGGCGGGGATAACTAAAAGAGGACCACATTAAAACCTGCTCTATTTACTCCAATGCTCTAAATAGAGTATGAGTATCCAAAGGACCTTTCCAATGGTATCCATGCTGAGTAATATCAGAAAAGCGGGGGAATACTCGAATAAGGAAGATAGCACATCAATAACTTAAAGACTGTTTTGATCCTCAAAATTAGATCTATTTATGCTCAATGTCCATAAATTTTTTCTAGCAAGTTATCCCTGAATTTAGGTGTGAAAGTTAACTCTTTACTTGGTAAATAATACACTCTCAGTATAAGGTGGTTAATAATACCTCTAACTTTGCGAATAACAAACAAATGATAGTCATTAAAATCAAAATTAGTGGGATACGTTGAATGCACATTATCTTGTGATAAATGATGAACTTACTTAATTTAATGAACTTTTGTACAATCATCATGTTAAAACTGACTTTAACAAGTTTTTAAATGAAGAAGAAAATACACTCAGTATGTGTCATCAACACCTGCATGATCAAGTCAAATCAAGGTCATCGAGCAATGAAGGCAGCTGATCAAAGTCAATCAGCAGAGAAATTCAAAGGAATCAATCAGTGCTAACTCAAAATTCCAGTCAAATGTGAAATTCAAAAGGTGATGCCTGTATCTTTCACACACTGCATTCACTCAGTTATATATTACATGGTAGCTATAACTCCGATTCACTCAGTTATACGCTACATGGTAGCTATAACACGAATTTGAAGTTCATTTTGTTATATGTTACATAGTAGCTGTAACAACATTTTGAATTCACTTTAGCTAGACACTACACAATAGTTATAGCACCTCCATAGGACCTATAGCATTCTTCACACACTTTTTTGCTAGATGTTCCATATGAATTATAGCACATCTTCAATTCATTTCACTAGACGTCCTATAGGGAATATAGTGCAATCATCTAGACACTACGTAGCATCACAGCTAAACGTCCCACAGGAAATATAGCTAATTTCAAATCAACACTATATGTCCGAGTGTAGTGTATTTTCAATTCAACACTATACATCCGAGTGTAGTGTATTTCCAATTCAACACTATACGACCGAGTATAGTGTCTTATCAAATCAACACTATACGACCGAGTGTAGTGTCTTTTCAAATCAACATTATACGACCGAGTATAGTGTATTTTAACACTATACATCCGAATATAGTGTATTTCCAATCAACACTATACGAACCGAGTATAGTGTATTTCCAATCAACATTATACGACTGAGTATAGTGTATTTTCAAATCAACACTATACGACCGAGTGTAGTGTATTTTCAAATCAACACTATACGACCGAGTATAGTGTATTTTCAAATCAACACTATATGACCGAGTATAGTGTATTTCAACACTATACGTCCAAGTATAGTGTATTTCCAATCAACACTATACAATCGAGTATAGTGTATTTCCAATCAACACTATATGATCGAGTGTAGTGTATTTTCAAATCAACACTATACGACCAAGTGTAGTGTCTTTTCAAATCAACACAATACATCCGAGTATAGTGTATTCTCAAATCAACACTATACGACCAAGTATAGTGTACTTTCCAAATCAATACTATGCGACCGAGTATAGTGTACTTTCTAAATCAACACTATACGACCGAGTGTAGTGTATTTTCAAGTCAACATTATACGTCCGAGTATAGTGTATTTCTAGTCAACACTATACGTCCGAGTATAGTGTATTTCCAGTCAACACTATACGTCCGAGTATAGTGTATTTCTAGTCAACACTATACAACCGAGTATAGTGTATTTTCAAATCAACACTATACGACCGAGTATAGTGTATTTCAACACTATACGTCAGAGTATAGTGTATTTTCAGTCAACAGTATACGACTGAGTATAATGTATTTTCAAATCAACACTATATGACCGAGTATAGTGTATTTTCAGTCAACATTATATGTCAGAGTATAATGTATTTCTAGTCAACACTATACGTCCGAGTATAGTGTATTTTCAGTCAACACTATACGTCTATACATCCGAGTGTAGTGTATTTCCAATCAACACTATACGTTCGAGTATAGTGTATTTCCAATCAACACTATACGTCTGAGTATAGTGTATTTCCAATCAACACTATATGTCCGAGTATAGTGTATTTTCAAATCAAAATTTGCGAGCAGATATGGACTGCAACATCAAAAGTGAGCAAGACTACAGCATTAAAAGTGAGCAAGACTGCAGCATCAAAAGTGAGCAATGAAAGGGTTGCAGCTAAACGCGAGTAGTTATGGACTGCAGCATCAAAAGTGAGCAACGAAGGGGTTGCAGCTAATCACGAGCAGTTATGGACTACAGCGTCAAAGGAAACTTGCCAGCAATTATAGATTGCAGCAACACAAACCTTACATCATGGAACAATGAAAACAGTGTTGCACGATTCAGTGTTATAGGCAAACATTCTGTAACATGTCAGGTAAGTATCCTAACTCCTTACCCTTGAAATTGTGTGCTTATTTGTTTTGTCACAATTTGTTAAGAAAACTGCGACAAAGGGGGGCAACTGTAAGCACCCAATTTTGGGATGATTTGAGTTTGGATGCGACAGAGGACCCAATGTTGAAAATTGATTGTGAAATTAGGTTTATTAGATTTGATTTATTGGTTTTGAACTAAATTGTAATTTATTTTTAAATTTTATTTATTTATTTAATATATATATAAAATTATTTTTTATATAAATTTTCAAAAAAATTAAAAAAAGAAGGGAAAAAATACAAAATTTCAAAAAAAAAGATTTTAGATGGATGGGCTGTATGGCCCATTCAATATTAAATGGAAAGAAGAAGATGACCATATGGCCATCTTTCCTTGCTATTTCCGTTTTTTTAATTAATTAATTAATTAATTTGTTATTAGATTATGATTAGGTTATTTTGATAAATATTTTTGTTTTATTAGATAAATGTGTTGATAAATTTATTTATTTTAGATAAATAATAAAAATAATTTATTTTATTTTATTTTTATCATGTAATCAGATTAGGGTTACAATGTTGTATCTATATATATACATATTTTTCTTTTCACAGGGGAGGGTTTTTATTTTCTTTTCTCTCTATTTTTTTTTATTCTTAGTCGTCAACCAAAAACACACCCACTCTTCTTTAATTTTCACGTACTTTTTTCAAATTTTAGCCGGTAATCAGATCCAAATAAATCAAAAATCACAGACCAACACAACAAAAGCCACATGTTTTCATTAATGGTGATCACCTTCTGAGGGAAATCAATACTGCATCCATCAAATTAGTTCTTTTTCTACTCCTTTCTCTTTTTATTTTGTTTGATTATTTTTATTCCATTTAATTTTGATTTGATTTGATTTAATTTTAATTTTAATTTCCTTAGTTACTAATCCTTATTTATTTTTTGTGTTTATGATTATGGATGGGGTAATTTGAATCCACTATGGAGAACAAAACCTATAAAGATCCATGGAATGCCATGGATTAAATTTTGTATTTGAACGTAGTTTTAGGATTTTTTATTCATTTATTTTATAATTTTATTTTTTTGGGTTGTAATTAATTTTAATTTTTGTTCTCAATAGATCATTATAATTGCCCCAATAGTGGGAATAGTGCAATCATGTGTGTGGCATATTTTTTTATTTTAATTAATTGGTTAGTAAATTAGGGTTTCATTTGGTAAATTCAATTAAAATTAATGGTGGCTTTAGATTAATTTTAGATTGTATGTAATTAAAATTAGGGTTAGAAAAATCACATAATGTTTGTTTTTTATTTATTTTTTTTATTATTTGGACTTATTTTTTTAATTTTTATTCGCTTTGAAACCAAGCCCACGTGTAGATCTAACTCACTAATAAAATAAACTTTTAAATTTAAATCTAAGTTTAATTAACTTTAAAATTAATTTTGTTCTATTAGGTTAATTTAGATTATAAACTCATTTTTAGTTAAATAAAATTAACTTAAACTTAACTCAACCCATTAATAAAGTTTTTTTCATAATTTATAAACTTAGGATCATTTCATTTAATTAAAATTAATTAGAATTAAGTCCACTAATTCATTTCTTTTTTAAAAAAAATTAATAGATTTGGATCAATTTTCTTTAAAATTAAAATAAATAAATTTAAACACACTAATTATCAAAATGTAGGTCTATCTTTAGTTTTATTACAGTAATGGGCCTGGGATGGGCTGTTCAATGTTTGATGGAGTTCCCATAAGTGATTCGCGTGGATTCACCTTCTTCAGTCTTTAGGCTTCACTGGAAGCAAATTAAAGGCTGTGTATAACTAGAATAACGAGAAGCGGGAGGAGCTTCGGAGGAAGAAGAAAAAAAAAAACAAAAAAATGGGGACGAGACAAGTCTACGAACAGAAACTAAAAAGCGGGAATTTGCATCACGATCCCACCATTAATCCTGGTCTTGGCTCTCCTCGCTGCCCTCGCTGCCTCTCGCTTCTAATCCCTAATTCTGTACGTTTTTTTTTTCTTTTTTTTAATCGCAATTGTATGATTTCTTCTTCTTTGTTCCCTGAAATTGATTCTTTTTTCAGGGTGGAGGAGATTGGACTATTACTTCTGTTTTGCACGATGCTACTGCTGTGGTAATATATATATATATATATATATATATATATATATATATATATTGAGCTTAATTTTGTGCTAAATTAATTAAACTGATGCTCGTAATTTTCAGTTGTTTTCGTTTAATTTTCTTGGTTTTATAGGTTTTAGTTAATTGGATTGAGTTTAGTATTAGGTAATGATTGATTAAAAGTAGTTTTCTTTATTGGGTTTTTATACTTTTTTTTTTCCTGGTTAAGTAGGCTGGTTCTGGCATTGGTGGAATGCTTAGTGCTGTTCATGGTTTCAATGCGGGTAATAATAATAATCGTAATAATCATAATCAGATTAATTCCTTTGGTTTTGTTAGATTATTTTATGAATTGTGTTTTGCATGATTTTTTTTAAAGTGATGTTATATATTTTTAGGGATTCCATTCCTGCAGAATCATCTCAAGGGACCCAAATGGCTGTCTCTTCTAGTTGGGGTGCGTACATATCATATTACTTATGTTTACTATTTTTATGAGACTAAATGTTGAGGAGTATCATGGTACGTTCGTTTCTTTTTTCTTTCTTTAATTTGTTAATTTGTTTGCAGCTTCCTCCCCTTCTAGCTGTTTCAGGCGCTAGTGCTGCATTTGGAGGTAACCATAGAATCACCATTAGTGCTATATGATATAAGAACATTCTCACCATTGCATTTTATGATTAAGCCCTTTATCTTTGTTTCCACAATAATCTGTTGGGTTATTGCTTATTTAAAGCTATTGAAATAACAACCAAATGAACTATGGCTTCTTTGTTTATTCAGGGAATAGATTGGTTCCAATCAGTATGTCCAATTGATTATTATGATAACTTGGTACATCTAATTTTGCATTTAGAATTGTGATTTTTCAAAAGATCAAAAGGAGATGAGAGGGTGGTGTTTTTTCCCTTTATTTTTTTTTCGGTGGAGAGGATGTGGTGTTCCTCATTGATGGGCACAGATAGGTCTACAAAATAGCCCAAAACTAGATTATTTTTCACTAACATGAGAACGGGCCAATCAAACATGACTCTGTTAGTTCTTCAACTACACCATTTACCTTTTGCATGTAGTATCTACTTCCTCTAATCTATCAGTCTTTCTAATTGTTCAAAAACATACCGTAAATTTTATCTTGTTTGCTAATTAGCAAACCTTTTTGTAAGTTCTCTCAAGTTTCTGAGTTTGCTTGTTATTTTATGGGATTTTGCTACTCTTTATGAACGCTTGACATTTTATGAATAGATTGTGTGCTTTTTTGCTTTTGGCATGGGTTTTGCTATGTACATCAGCATTATGCCCATAGTTATTAAAGGCGCGCCTGAGGCGCAAGGCGCACAAGGCTCAGGCCTAGGCGCCTCAGAGCCTCCAAGGCGAGGTCACTAAGGCGCGTGCCTTAGGACCTAGGCGCGCGCCTTGGGCGAGGTGCATGCACCTCAGTGAAATTGCTGTTATAATATGTATTGTATTTTTTAGCTGGGCTGGGCTTGGGCCTAACTTATTTTATTAGTCTTATTAGTTAAAAAAGTCGGTCTAACTTATTTTATTGGCTTTTTTATTTAAAAAAGTCTTGTTTAGTTAACAATTAGGGTTTTTAGGAGGGAAGAAAAAAAATTTGGGACAGCAGCTTGAAGATTCATCATGAAAAAAAAAACTGAAGAACCCTTCTCTTTTCTTTTTATCTCTTTCTCCCTGACTTTAAAACTTTCTTTTCTATTCTCATCTAAACATCTCCTACTCTTTTTTCTTTTAGTTATACAACTCTTTTCTTTTTTCTTTTAGTTGGACAGCAGAATTTTTTTCTTTTTTAATGTAAATTAAGTTAATTTCCTACTCTTTTTTTTTAGTTATACAACTCTTTTTGTTTTTTCTATTTTAACATCTTAAATTTTAGAATGTAGTAATTTGTTTTTTTTTTAACTATAGTAATTTGTTTTTTTTTAACTAGGAATCTGTTTCAAGTTTAATATCTTAAATTTTAGAATGTAAATTAAATTAATTCATGAAGAAGTGGACATTTAAATTAAATGTAGTAATTTATTTTAACATTAATGTAGTAATGTAAATTAAATTAAATGTAGTAATTTAAATTAAATTAATGTAATAACTTGTTTTAACATCTTAAATTTTCATATTTCTCGAACTTTTTTTTTCTATTTAGTGCTTATTATGGATTAGAAAATATGCTAAGTATATGTTTGTCATTTGTGGATGCATTTTATTTTAGATTTATAAAATATTAATGTCTAGCACATGATTTTATAAATGTTTTATCTTATGAGTCTTATTATATGTTTTTTTTTTTTTGCGCCTCACTTCGAAAAGGCGCGCTCCTTGCGCCTTGCGCCTTGCGCCTTGCGCCTTGCGCCTTGCGCCTTTAATAACTATGATTATGCCTTAATTAGATATGCATCTTTGAGTTTTGGATTTTTTTTTAGTTCTAGTACAAAGTAGATGAAGGTTCATTCGTGTTGATATTGTCCTGAACTGGTTAGGATTCCACATTCCAAATAAATGAAAGGATGTTGGGATTCACAAGAGGATGTTTCGGTTTGAATGGCTTCAGCTTATCTGAAATTAAATTGACAAAGTGAGATTGATTGATTTCAACTTTTGTCCACTCAAGTCCTCTTTTCTCCCCTGTTTACCTCTAAAAGGGCCTTTTTAACTTGGATTTATTGGGCTAGTTTAGCAATCTCCAAAAATCCAGCCTGACTAAACTGGTGAACAATCCTAGAAAGACACCCTGGTAGTTCTATCTTTGTTCAAGGCAAGGAGATTCAAATGTCATTGTAATAGCAGATAGCAATTCTGGGTTGAAGAATCAGAGTATGACAGACTTAGGTGGTTTAGAATGCTTATCCTATTTTAGCTAGAAGGTAATTTCTTACAGCATTGGGTCAACCATCTGAAGCTGGACAATAGGAGTAATATGGCAGCAGGTTGTGAGACACTCCTACATTCTTTCTGCTAGGAGCCTAATTTTGTAACATTGCATTAATCTTGTGGAATAATCAATTGGAGTGTGTTTAGGTGAGTTCCTCTCAGAATCAATGATATTGTTAGATAAAAGGATAGGGAGATGTGGCTATAACCTTGTCTGCTTCAGGATTTTGCATGTTATTTTGAGCATCTACATTAGGGAATTAAGGATCTTAGGATTCTGAAAATCACATTATAGTTGTGATGAATATGATGTAGTTGCAGCACATACTGTTTGATAATGCCTTGGGGTTTATGCTATTACCCATTTGTTGGTTATGCCCATGTTTCTATATTATGTTGCATTTTTGTGTTATGCTCAGATAAAGCATAGAGTTTCTTTAGAGTCTATTAGTTATGTGTAAATACTTGGTTGAGGGTATTAAAGTCACTTATTCAGGGACATCATTCATGGAGAAGCTTCCCGTTCAATCTAAATGCATCTTGTAACATTATCATTGTCTTTCTTGGTTTTGTAAACTCGGATTCGCTTGGAAGTCAACTTCAACTTGGGCGTTAAAATGTACATTTGTAGGTTATGCTCTTCCACAGTTTGCTCAACTCATTGTAACATCTTACTATGCTGCCTCAAGTGCCTCACATTATGGGATTTCACTGCTCACCCGACATGTTGAAGAGGCTCATACATCTCGGGTTCAGCGAGAAAAGCACAGATGACTCTTTCAGGTGCACAATTGCACATATTATAGAATTTACTTTGTTTTTTCAGTTTTGTAAGTACATATATGTTTGTGGGCATAGATATATGGTCTTATAGGGGGGTAGAACTTATCAACTTTATATTTTTATTTTTATGAGTAACAGACTTTTTTCCTTTTTAATTCTACAATCAATTTGATGAGTTCTATACATTGTATTCTTTGCAGTGATTTTCAATCAGTTTACTTTTAAGGGTTGATGACAATAATTCAACTGTTATAACATATATTTTTCCTTTAGAAATAAATTAAAGATATGCTATTACCATCACATATCTTTTGACTTGAGAAAATTAATGGAATTTATTCTTTTTGAGTATGGAAATATTCAATTGGATTAATGCCGTGATGGCAGTTTTTGTCTGTTCATAGTCTATTATTAAAGTTGAAACATACAGGGGTAGGATTGATTTAATAAATCAGTAAACTTAGCAAGTTAATGTAAGGAAATGAATCATCGTGTGAATGTGTGCTATGTGATTTTGGTGGTGCTGCTGCTGTTTGAAGCAAATTTCATTTTAGCCAGCTGCACTTTGTAGGATTTCCTAGCATTTTCCTTTTGGTGTTTTCAAGAGTCGTTAGCTGTTTGAAAATTGAAATTCTACAGCAAAAAACATTTGAACTTTTTGTTTAACTGTTACTAACAAGTGGAACTTTTTGCCCATAAGTAAATTCCTAGTAAGTTTTCTATGTTGGTTTTACTATGATTTCCTCGTAGGTAGTCTGTTTGTCATGGTATAATCATTACCAAGTGAATGTGATTTTTGTAGACTTGAAGCCAGGTGCAAAAGACAGCTGGTCATGTTATCCGAGTTTGTATGATTTTTTGTTTTGTTTCATTTTTGTTTTCTTTTGAAGTTTGGAGGTTAATTTCATGCTATTTTCAGGTAAATATAAATGAGCTTTTTGCTCCTAGAACAAGATTTTTTTTTTTAAACTGTAATACTTTGGGGCACATTTGATGAACACTGTAACTGGAAATCGGAACGGAAACTTTTTTTTTTTTTTTTTTTGAGTATCCAATTTCCACAACATAGCAAACACCTTCAAAGTGGAATAAAGATCAACTACCAAAAGGCAGTAACAAAATCAAAGGATCCACTAACCATCCTTGAACAGAGGTTACTTTATCAGTAACCACATTCTAACATATCGAATTTTGTAAATGAAACAAAGCTAACTGGCCAAATAGAACGACAATCCAAAATAAACTAAAAGGAGTAAACAAAAACAAAATAAGATAAAACCAGTTAAAAGTCATTGCTTGTCGGGTTCCTCAGAGAGGGCTGCTTCTTCAAACAAGAAGATGAACAGTAAAAGCCACGGAGAGAGTTGGGACAAAATTAGAAAATATCTTCTAGCAAACTTGTGCTTGCTGTGGCGTTTTAATTTCCAACTTATGCATATAAAAAAATGCTATATTTATTTATTTTTTTTTTATATTTGGTCTACTAAGTCTGGGCACTGGTAACCTTCTTTTTTGTTTTTTGAAAAATAAAAAAGGTTTGAATTAGGAAGCTGAGTGTTGGCTTTGGTAACAGGGACGTTGTTGAAGTCGGTTCCCAACTTTGGATTATCACCAACTTTGATATGGGGACCAATTTTTGCCGAGTCGTTCATTATTATTCCAAACAGCATATAGTTTTCAAAAATCTGAACCTAGATTTTGTTATGTACTTGCGTGGGCAACGTTGTGAGAAAGGGCATGTTCTATCGGTGTCATGATAAAGTCCCACTCCCATCAAGTGTAAAGTGAGCTGGGTTAGGAGCCCCACTTCAAGTAGCCCAACTTAAGTCAAATGGGCTTCAAAAAACACTTTTGATTCCTTTCAACTCTTAACAAATGATTATACCTTTGATTTTATTTATGCTCTTGTTTAAAGCATACAACATGACTTGTTTGTGCAGGTTGTATCACACTTTGTCATTGAACGAGTAATATATATATTAAAGTGTTTTAGTATACCATTAGGTGTAAGAGATCAAAATTCTTGAACACTGGACAAAGCACACTTTATTGTTAGATGTGTGATTATATTATTTGTTTAAAGTGTTTTAATAGTAATACCATCAGATGTAAGAGATCAAAACCCATGAACATTAGACAAAAATGACTTTCTGGAAACAGATGATGTGTTCTTCTATTCTACGCAAAAGGAAGGAAGGAAGGAAGATAGAAAGAAACAAAAAGCAAGGAACAAAAAAACGAAGGTGGCCAAAACATAACAAAACGATTTGAGCACTTGGTGTACAAGTTTGGTGACATACATTAAATGCAAAATGGGAGGATTCGGTTCCACTCTTTCTACCATGGCCACCTCAAGCCAATGTACTGTGAAATAAAAGCAATAGTCTTTTTGGGGAGGTTTTGCTTTTTCTTTTTCTTTTTCTTTTTCCTTGTTGCAGTTTTTTTGCACCTGGTTAGGCATAGATTTAGCAAAAGTGTTGGTTAGCTCCTGTATAAACTATCAACCTCGTTTGAAACTTCATTGGGATGTGGGCCGATGTTTCTTAATTCCACTGATCTTTCTCTATCTCTTTAGCGATATTTCTTTCTCTTATAAACATACATATGCTAACAGTGGAAGAGAAAGAGTAAGCTGTTTAGTAAGTGGAAGTGGTCCTAACGATAATGCATGTACTCTTTCATAAGTCTTTTATTGTGCTTCTTTATGTCTATCATCTTGCTCATCACATGCCTTACCCAAGATGCATTTAATTGTGGACCCCTAGATAGTTGGGGTTGATGTTAACATTGAAGTTGGAGGCAGTATTCTTTTTAGCTAGGGGGGTTTCTCGGTTGCTCTTGAGTTTTTTGGCCAAACTAAAGCCTCAACCCCATTTTAATTGGAAGTGGGTTGTCTCATTGGCTATCTTTTTGTGTAACATAGGCTTGAACTTACAGTCTAAAAGATGGGGTGTATCTACTAGATGTGTCTCTTAGTGCAATGTGGGGTGAATAGTCTCTTAGCATAGCCAAACAACTGGTATGAAGATGTATTTCTTTCTTATTTACTTGATTGCTATGAAGTTGCGATGTCTTAAAATCAATGTCCTCAAAAGCATCCTGTCATTATTGTCTGTACGAAACTTTCATAAATGCTTTATTCTTATCAGTTGCCCTTTTGATGCTTGCTACCACCACACAATCAAACTGATTACTTTATATTTTTTTCGCCTTGAATATAGGTCTGATATTTCCAAGGTCACACACAACATATTTTATATTTCACAATTTTTCTGTTTTTAAGTACATTTTATCATTTAGTACGAAAGCTCACTGTACTGTGGCAGTGTAAAAAGTAGTAAAATTTTTTTGGTACTTCTGTGCAGTAGTTAGATTGAATAGATACAAATGTGGATATAGTGGTAGTGCTGCTGCACCTACTGCTTACCCTTCTAGCTGTGGGCTGTCCTCTATAGGCAAAATTTAGATAAGAACTCATGAGTTGAGAGTTTCCCATTATAGTTTATGCACAGCTCCTCCACCTTCTATTGGTTCTGAATTTATCTAAGCTGATTAAAATCCATATATCATTGCTCTCAGTTGACTACTGACCAGTGGTAGTTTGTACCACCAAAAATTCTTTCCAAGTCAGTTTCAATTTTGTATCATGAATTTAAAAGAGTTAAAGATAAATGGTAGTGAGTGGGTTTCCTTTTAAAGATACTTTAGTTTGAACCCTTTTACCTGTCAATTTATATATCATACATTCATAGGAAATCTAAAGGAAGCACTATATTCATAGGATGTTAGGACCCAAGAGAGAGTGCCTTTGTGTGTGTGAGTAAGACAATGCATGCTGTCAAACTGTTTAGCAATTAATGGGTGCCAAATGCCAATTAAAATAATTGATAACTTATATTTAAAGTACAATTTTTCTCAAGATTTTGCACTAAAAAAAGTTGAGAAATCCATTAATAAGGTGAATATGATTATGCATTTATTTAAGGTTGGTGTTTAATTAGTAAACCAAAACTGAATCTAATTATTTATATGACAAGTACAATAATTGGGCAGTGGGTGACAGACCTGGGCTAGGAGTTTTTCTATACTGAATACTGATGCCTTTATCTTACACATAGTTGTAATTATTGAGTTTTATCTTTCGTACAAAAGTGCTACCACCTTATAGTTAATTTCTCAATAATGTCTTTGAAATTATAAGGTTTAATTTGGTAATGGAATCCTTAAAACTGTCTGTTTTTTTAGCTGCTTCATTCTTCTTCTTCTTCTTCTTCTTCTATTGTACACTATTAAGGTCTGCTTATGGAGAGTAGCTAGCTTCAGTAATCTTCAGAAAAAGTGAAGCACATTGCTTGAGCTTGATTCAACAATACATGCAGCAACTTGAACTTGTGAGATCCATATATTATATTTTATTTGAATTGAGCTTGATAATTAGCCTTCTTTTAAGGAGATGTTCAGTTCGTGCTTCAAAATTAAAATAGAAAGAAAATGAAAATTTAAAGGAGATATTTGATTTACTACAGAATAAAAATGGTCATCAACATCATTTATCGCTTAAAATACTTTTATAAAAGTTAGTAACATTACAATTATTTTATATATTATAATTATTATTATAATTATTTATCATGAAAATAATTTTCAAAATAATTTATTTATTAATTAAAATGTTATTATAATTTTTAAAAATTATTATAAAAATTATTTATTTTTTAATAAATATTTTTGCTCAAATATCTTAATAATTATTTTTATTAATTTATAAATTTTATTTATAAATTTCAAATGACATGTGAAAATATTTAAATACTTAATCTTGATTAGTTTGATTAATTACAAGAGAATCTAAATTTATTATCATGGGCTAAGTGGGAGCGGATCATTCCCATTAGATAGGTTTGAAGTTAAAACAAATATCAAGAAAGAAATAAATTATTTCTATTTCCATTTTTGAGCTTATTTTAGCCCGAACAACGCACTTGAATCAACAATGATGATCAAAATTTTTGCTGTGAAATATAGACTTTTGTCCGCCACATTCCCACCTTTTCCTTTTCCTGAAAATCTGTTTGCATTGGTGTGAGAATTCAACTTGAATTTTTAATTTTTAATTTTAATTTTAATTTTAATATTTCTGCTTATTTTTATATACCTTTGACTAAGGTCTTGAATTCAAATATTAAACAAAAGAGTCTAATTTTTTAATAAATCTATTGGACTCAATTTAGATAAATCGAATTTCTTATGCCTACCAAATATTAAAAAAAATGATTTATTTTGATTATTTTCAAAGTTAAATTTTAAAAAACAGGTATAAAAATAAAAAGTTTCAACCGCAATGCTAAACAAATACTGAGTTGGTCTATTTTGTTGGGGTATGTTAATTGGAGATCATAATATTCCCGATGGAAACAGCCAACAATTATTAAATTAGATAATGAAACTATTTTCATTCAAGTTATATTTTAAATTTAATTTATAGTGTATATATATAATATATTAAATTAATTATACTCTTTCTAATTTTATTATGATCAAATGGAATAAATTAATATTTAATAGTTTATGAATATTGGTGGTTCAAATAAAAAAAAAAGACACGTCAATTTTGTTGGATTGAAATAAGATAAGGAAACTTGAACCTATATAATTAATTTCACATTAAATGATTAGCTCAATAATATCGATATAATCTTTAAAACTATCAGTCGTTTTACCATGCAACATAATACTCTTAACATGTCAGCCCCAATTGTCATTATTGCCAAATAACTCAAAAAAAAAAAAAAAAAAAAAGCTATTTCTGTCATATAAATATTGTTTGTTTATAAGGCTTTTTTTTTTTTTTTTTTTTTTTTTTTTTGAGAATACTACTGACGAGAGACAAAGCACAAATCCCAACATTCAATAGTTGATATGGATGTAGAAATCTTGCAAAAGTTTTTTTAATTGGGAAATGATTAATGTCGCTCATCATCCTTTTCTGTTGATAGATTACCTAGATATGAAGTTAAAAGTAAAATTTTAAAATACAAATTACCCTGTAAAGAGTTGCAATGTTTTTTCTTTTTTACCAAAATTGGGAAGGGATACCTACAGGTTCAAACCTCCGTGAATAGATATTTTTAATAGACATCTTATCACTCATGCTACTTGACTTGAGTTGAGTTACAATATTATAATCCACTAAATATGGCAGTATCACGATCGGATATATATATATATTCGTACTTTTTATTATATAATGTATGTTTGTACTTTTTTAATATATAATAATTGAGTTGTTTGTTAGTAATGCATTGAATGATGCCAATTAACATCTTGAAATATTTTGACCACTTGTGCTGTGCTGCCAAAATAATTGTTAGATTAGAAGAGAGGACACAAAATGCAGTAGTACTAACTATATATATATATATATATCAATGACATTACTTAAGAAAAAAAATAATTATATATATATATATATATATTATTGGGCACCCATAACTAGTATATATATTTTTTTATTTTGATTGAAGGTTAAAGTAGCATTTTAAAAAATTTTGTCACAATAATTTCTTTTAGAAAAAAAAATCTAAATGCATACTTTTTGACAAAATTATAAAATAAGAAATTTTCCATACTTTTGAAAAACTTAATTTCAAATTGGCACTAATTTAATGAGAGGTTGGAAATGCTATTGAAGTAACAATAATAATAATAATAATAATAATAATAATAATAATTCTAAAAAAGAAAATAAATCATGAAAAATAAAATTATTATTCTTTAATATTTTTTATTTCTGTATTATTTTCTTTTCAAAACAATAATTAATCGAAAAATAATTATATTTTCTTTTCATATCTATTAATGAGAAAAGTAAAAAAAAAAAAAAAAAGGGCAAAAAGCCCTCCAATGGAAATCTAAAACTGAAAACTAATAATATATTCACCTAACATGTCTCTCTCTTCTCTGCAGACATAAAAGGCCAACAAGGTACAATTTAATTAAATAAAAGGAGAAGAAAATAAGAGATGGGGCTGTCTAACTACCATGTCATAGGTTACTTTAAGTCTCTTATACAGAAACAAAACAGGGACACAAGCAACCCTTTTTTTTTTCTTTTTTTTTTTTTTTTTGCCTTCCTCCGAGGGTTGGTTTGCCATTTTAAAGCCATGAAAGCTTTAGCTCTAGTGCTATATATTACATGTGTTGAATAATTAAATGATAAAAAAAAAATTTACAATATCAAAAAAAATTATTATAAGTTTAATCTCCAATTATTAATATTTGTTAAAGATTGATCATCCATAAGGATAATAACTCCCCTCTTCAAAATTCAAATAAAGGTACTGAGAGTATAATGAAAAATGTGTCCAATACTAAACAAAAGTGACCCATCCCTATATTCTTTCTTCATCATACAAATAATGCATACGATAGTAATGATTCTGTTTCTGTATCATCTTTTCTATGTCAATAACTCCGATTTTTTTTTTAAACATTGTTCTTATATTATATCTGTTGAAAGAAAATGTAAAAAATGGGGAATTAAATCTATAATCTCTATTAATGTCTTAGTTATTGATACGACCATTACTCATATGTCATTTCTTCTTCTCTGTATCTTAATGTATATTTACATTGAAATAAATACATATAGTTTATATCTATTGAATTTTCTATCAATTGCTTATTATTCTTGGACCTACAACATTTTCAAAAACAACTTATCTAGCTATTTAATTAATTTAGCATCTAACCATGCAGATTTTTTTGATCCCATTCCATCATTCTTCTTCTTCTTCTAAACATTTATATTTTGTATTATTATTATTATTATTATTATTATAAGTGGACTTAAAAAGGCCACATCTGTTTCCTTAGCTTCAGGGTTTCTTGACAGGGAGAGGTTCCCACCTCAAATCTTAAGTAGATATCAGACATCATTTAAAGCTTTGATTATTGGAACACATTCATACATTTTTTTCCCCATCTACACAAATAGGAAAATAGTATGTATATATATAGTGTGAGTGTGCATTTAAAGTTTGGAGAGGAGTTAAATTACTGGGAGATAGCTGCAAATGCATGCCATGGAAACATCATTTTCTTTCTTCAAATTTAAACAGAAGAAGAGAGATGTGTATATCATATATATATATATATATATATATATATAATAACCTTGTCACCTGGATCACTCTTTCTCTCTCTCTCTCTCTCTCTCTCTCTCTCTCTCTCTCTACTTGCAAGTATATTATGATTAACACTTGCACTGGATCAAAAATCGCCTTTCTCATCAAGCCACCTGTCTGTGGGCAGACTCAGATTGTACACACGTGTTCATCTACAGACCTTCATGCACTCTTAGAACTCATATATATATGCATAAATATGTATTTGTATAATCACCCAGTTTTGAATTATATATATTCCTCACACGTGTGACAAAGTTCTGAAGGATTGACAGAGATACTGAACATGAGTTTTGTTCATATACTATGAAGCTACAATGTCAATTAATGTTCACCCTGTAAGCATTTTGAACCACTACAACATTTTTGAAATTTCACAAACCCAAAAAAAAAATCATGTTAATTACTACAGTTCAAAAGACTCAAACAAAATCTTTAAACTACACCAAATCTCAGTTTTTGGTGCCCAATTACACCGCATGCTAGCTGAATTGCATTCAACAGCTAGCAGCAGGTTGAAAGAATGAAATCATATATACTTAAAATGATAATGATGATGAAGAAGAAGAAGAAGAAGGTGATGTTATAAAGAGTAGTGTAGGAAACAGTAAAGGTTTGTTCTTAAACAGATTAAAGATTTGCATCAGCTTGAGAAAATCTCAACTTGCCTTTTCATTGAATGTTATATCAAATTACAGATGAAGATCTAAACTCACATGGTCTTGCACGCTTGCTTTTCCTTCATATCCATACCGACCCTGCGAGCTAGACCCACCCACCTGGGATGGCTTCAATTGCTCGCCTGCAAATAATGGCAAGGGGTTCATAGAACGGTCTCTATGAAGAGTAGCACTACTACTGTGAACACTCGGAATCCTCCATAAGCCTAATGGACTTCCATTGATAGGCTGTTGTGAGTAAGAGCTGTGGCTACCGTAAAACCTAGAGCTGTTGGATTGACTATTCCATGAAGGGTAACTCATAGCTGGTGTAGGAGTTGAACCTATCCTGTAGTTCATCAGGCCATAAATATGAGCATCAGACAAGCTATTGTGAACCATAGCCGACTGAAGATGAGCACGTTTTGCGTGCTGGCGTTCCCTTTTGTGTGCGTTTTGATGGCCACCTAAGGCTTGAGAAGTAGGGAAGTTTCTACAACAGTAATGACACTCAAATCTTCTATTATTCTCACCATTCTCGCTTTCTTTACCAGCATCTTCATGGTTTTCAGCCGACGCAGACTCATCGGCCGTCTCGCTATCGTTGCCTCCGAATTCTATGCCAAAGAGACGAATGGCCTTTTCTCTGACGGGTGCAGGTCGGATAAAAGGAAGCTGAGAGAAGGATTCCACGTTCATGAAGTCATGAGTCTCTCTTTCACTCTTATCCATCAAGAGGAAGATGAAAAAGAAAGCAAATAAGCTCTTTTCTACGTATGGACGTGTCTTCAGTTGTTCAGATATATATGTTGCGAGCTGTAGGGTTCAAGAAACGGACTAAAAGGAAGAAGAAGAAGAAGAAGAAGCAGCAGCAGCAGAAGAACAAGAAAATGAGAGATATGCAGGAGGTGGAAAAGATGAGAGTAGAATTGGGGTTTGTAATGTATGTGGGGTGGTGGGGTGGGGCCTATATAGGTGGGTTTGATAGAGAGGGGTGGTGTGATCAATTGGACAATTGGGGTTCGGAGGTGTGACCCATCTGCGAGTGAGGGCTGACAAGGCCACAAGTTTTCTGGTCAGACGAGATGAGATGAGAGTGGCTTCGGCTTCGGCTTCTCCTTCTCAAAGTACCATCTTTTGCATTGTTTTCACTTATTTCTTTTTGGTGTGTTTTGGAAAGTTCCTAACATATATATTTGATAATTATGGTTTCACCTGTAGAGATAGCTAGTGAGTAATGATCTCACTTAAATGATATTTTATATTTGAGTTAAGGTAAATTTAAACGTTAAATTAGTTGTTGAGAAATCTTTATCGTCTTTATAATTTTTTAGATCGAACCAAATTAATTAGAATATTGTAAACTCTGAATGCTGATAATTTAAAAAAAATAATTATAATTTTATCAGGCTAGTAGATTGTCTTATAACATGTAGCGGTGCTACTCAAATTTCTCTAAAAAATTATTAGTTTTGTAGAATATATTAGTTCTTGTAAAATTATTATGTAATTTTAATAAAATAATCGAGCATGTATCTTATAATATTTGAAAAATAAATATTTAACAAAATTTGACGATTGAGAATGTAGGAATGGCAAAAATTTACTTTCAATAAAGTTTTGTTCTTATGATTGATCATCTAACAAAAGATAAAGTTTCCTAAGACAATTATAGTTTAAAAGTTAAATGTCTTCTATAAATGTAGGAGAATGTAGGCCTTGTTTTCTTTTTGTTGTCCGTTAATTATTTAATATAAAAATTAATGTTTACTAGATTGACTACTAAACTTTTGTGATAAATAAGTCTTTATAGTTCATATGGTATGTCTAGAGTTTAATTAGATGGAAAATTGCTTTTCTAGAACACCTTTTTAGATGTTATTAAAAAAAGTTTACCAAAACTAATGTTGGGATGAATTGATGGGAGAAAGTTGTTTTTGTTTAAGTGAGGTCTCGAACTCAAAATATGATATATGTAACTACGTTAAATTAATTGTTAAAAAAAAAGAGATTTAACAGAATTTTACAGCTATTTTAATATTTGAGAAAATACCTTTAATTTTCCTTTAAAAAAATTTTCTTAACTCTTACTGAATTGATTCCCTAATTTATAAACTTATACATTATAACCTCCCAAGTAATAAATAATGAAAAAAAAAAAAAGAGATAAATCTGAATTTTTTTTTTTAAAAAAAAAAAAAACTACGTATATATATATTTTTGTTGTCAATTTCATGACCTAGGGGCAGATTTCAGGTAGTCAATAAATAAATTATATTTCCTAAAAGAAAAAAAAAAGCCTATTCAAGAATTATTACTGCAACTAGCTAAGCTAGCTATGTATATAATTGCTTCTTTTTTCATGGAACACATGTGTCTTCCGTAACTATTATGATGCTAACAATATATATGTACTAGGGCCAATTATCACTTGAAGGAAAGATATCTTACAGGAGCTATGTGTCATGGACATATTCTGGAAAATTACACTTCAGAGAAAAGCCATGTGGCTTCTTTTTATAAGTGATAACTCGTACATATGTGTACATATAGTTAATTAATTCTCACATTGATAATTTTCAATGATAAGGAATTAGTGATAAGGTTGAAGTAATGTTTGCAGAAATAAATTTTTGAAGGCTAATATTTATCTAATGATATAAATATTTAACGAGATCAATCACTTCAAACAGTAACCTGAATGATTTTAAAATTTTATATAATTAATTGAATCAAGGTGAATAAAATAGAATACGAATATAATTATTTAATTAAACTCAGTTTGAGTTTAACATTTCTATTGAATTTGAAGTGAGTTTTAAGTTATGAGTGTATAGTTGAGTCAAACTTAACCTTGATAATGTGTCGACTCAATTCAGTTCGATTACACTATAAATTTTTTTTATAGTTTATATGTGATCAGTAGCTCAAATTGAGATTATTTTTTTTAATATTTATATCCAACCATTGAGTTTTAGAATGTTAGTAGATAAAAATTATATATTTACATCAATTGTAGCATAAGAGAATCTCAATCTGAGTAAATTAAAAAATATATATTTATATATTACCAGCATCATCAGTCAATTATTGGGTATGTTTTAGAATGTTGTATTATTTGTGAATATATCCAAAAAGAAGATGCATATAGGCACAAATATACATAAGTATCATAATTAAGATATTGGTTGAGACAAATGCAAAGGAAAGTGAAGGTTCACCATACAGTTTGATTTGTTTCCCTCAAAAGCTCTTTACTTTGCATAACCATGTCTCAATCAATTAAGTAAGTTTATAAGAAAAGATCATATCATCACCATCATCATCAACTATACCCATAGCAAATACACACACATGCAATCTAATCTCTCTCATGGACCAGGTGTGAGAGTTGTAGTAGTAGTAGTTGGTGATGGTTCTTTATAGCTGTTGGCTGTTTTTATATCTGTTGCAGTGGATTCTGTGCTCTATGTGGTCCTCAAGAAACACCCAAAAAAAAAAATTAAAAAAGAATGATACCCAGATTTACACGAATGGATCATCATCATCTTCTTCACCAGTTTGATCATATCTCTCTTCCTCTTTTTCTTGAACGTAGTGTCATGATCAAAATGCTTCCTCTCCTTTTGTCTCCTTTTTTCTTCCTGTATATATCTCTATTGTTCTAATTTTCTTCCCTTTTCACATTGAGATTTCAGCCTTTGATATTTATACAATTACCAAAAAACAAAAAAAAAACTTTAATATATAAATTTACAATAAATCACAAACTATCGGTCTTTAGACCATTATCCCATTTGTTAATTAACTTCCTGAATTAATACTCTTTTTATTACATGTTTATTTTAGCTTATTCTCTCATTGCTAATGTACTTCATTAATTATTTGGATTTCTTTTTTGTGTTGAATGATTCTTCAGCACAGAAATAATATCATTTTAATAATATTTGTTAGAAATAATAAAGTATTATTTTTTATTCAAATTACTAGTATTCAGTACTTATAGAACTCTAATTAATTAAGTTCGACCCAATAAAACTAAAGGATGGCTAAAATTTTTCAATAACTATTAAGCGCAATTTTTATTATTTTAGAAATAATAAAGTATTACTGTCTTTATAGATTTAACTTGCCACTTTTATTTATTCTTTAATAAATAGTTATTGAAAAACTTTAAATTATATATATATATATATATATATATATATATAAGAGAAATTATTATTCAATTTATTAAAAGATGTCCGTTTTATAGAAGACTTTTGCATAAAAGATATGAAATTTAAAAAAAAATTAGTCACTATATGAGAGAAATTATTATTTAAAAGAGTTATAATTTATTAAAAGACATCCGTTTTATAGAAGACTTCTACATAGAAGATATGAAATTTTAAAAAAAAAATAGTCACTAGGAAGATAAATTAAATTTGAAGGGGCTAAATGAACATAATGTATTGGAATGGAAAAGGAATACATCAGATGCAGATATCGTTATCATGAATTAAAACATGTCATTCATCTATATGTAGAAATTATTCAATCAGGAATGGTGTACTAATTGCAAATTTATCTTCTTTGATACATTTGATAGATATGTCACCCAGAAATTCGCATCAATTTGTGCATATGTATAGCGGGTAGATCAGCCATCAATTGTATTGCAACTTCTACATGTTGATTTCTAAATCCAAGTCAAGTGATCTTATCCTTTGCTATGAGAAAAAACCTTAAACCCATTTAACATTTACTCCAAAATAAAATTAATTTTGCGTGTACTCAAGGCTTATTATATATATATATATATATATATATAATAGAATAATAAGAGTTATAATCAATGTCATAAAATCATCTGTCTATACGTGCATAATTAGATGTGCATATGGTAATCACCTTAATAAATATAGATGCATAGATGTTGACTTGAACAAGTACTTAATCCTCCTCAACTGAAACATTAATTTGTTGTACGAAGAAGAAAAACAAGTATGCTAGGAAACTAACAAATTTTGCTTTTCATATAATATGACTATAATTTTTTTTAAAAATATATATAATCATTTCTTTAAAAAATAACCGTAATGGTCTAATCCAATTTATCTAAACAATTATTTACTTCTTTTCTATTTTATTTTTAAATGACATCTTATATAATCAAAATTTTCTCATAAGTCATCATATATAACCAACATCTTAATATCACATGATTTGTGATTCAAAACATTGCAATGCATTGTTTTGTGAGAGTGCATTTGCATTTATTTTTCTCCTCAAATCTATAATATATATGCTTTGTATTTTTCTAGGAATATAGCATAATATGCAATAATAATTATTAAAAAAAGTATCATGCATCCACTTATACAAAAGGGGTATTGTTTCTTTCTTTCACTTCTTTCAAGAACTAGAAGGACCAACCAAACCCTTTATTTATTTATTTATTATTGTTTTTTGGTTTTCAATTTTTACCGTTACCTCAAAGAGCTTTATTTGTCTCTTCTCAAATTTGAGGTACAAGAGAGGAAAAGAGATTGAGGGCATTCTTCACTTTTGTTGCTATTGGGAGGGGTTTTTTTAGAGATGTGTGTAGAAGAATAGCATTTTTCATGGGTTTCAATCTAAATTGGTAAATTAATGATAGTTTTGGTGTGTTTCTGCAATATACAGACTGCTTTATTCTTGCATGCTTGACTCGGTTTGCAATTATCCTCACGACCCAACTGCCCCTTTCTTCATAATTCTACCTTTCTTTGCCATTCAAAGACAAGTCACTATCCCTTCTTTTCTCTCTCATTATTGCCTGGGCTCTTCCATTTATTACAACATCTTAGATTCATACAAATGTATAATTTTATTTTTGAATGCGAAAAAAGGTACCCACGTCTTTAAATTGCATGATTAATCAATTCTATAAAAAAAATAAAAATTTTAGTCGTTTCTAGATTTATGACATCTAATTGTCAAATTTATAACAAATATTATATATACTCACACGTTTTCATGAATAATATGTGTAATAAATCTGATATTAACTTTAATACATTCGAAAATTTCTTAAAAATAAACATTAATTTTATTACAAGTATGTGTGTATATAGTTTATATATAAAAATACACATATTCTTTAAATTTTAAACTAAATATATTTCATTACCATGGGTTAGAAAAATATGAGTAAACTAATAGCATTTTTTTTCATATCATTTTTCAGTAGGGATTTAATGGATTGAACCATCTCATATATAACATCTAAAAATTGAGAGGTGGGTCCTTATCATTAACCTTCACTCAATATGCCTATGAGAACCCACATTTGCTAACCCGTCAACAACAACAACCCATCATTCATGCAAAGCTCTTCTTTGCCATTAGAGTCATAGTCGCAAGCAAAGGTTTTTGTGGGTTTGGAAAAATTGAGGGGGACCATACATGCATGTGGGCTTTCAACACTTCAATGCAACTGAACCACTTGTTATATTTATTTATGTATATATGTTTATAATACATATATATACATTTATCATAATATATATGCATAATAAAGTAGAAAATTATTTGATGTGAAGCCTAGCAATTGCTGTTTCCCTTTGCCTCTTGATGTGGCAACATCTTATGCGACGTTTCGTGACTCATGAAAATGTTGCCTCTTGTTTTTGTTTTGTTTATTCACTTTGATGGATAGACTTAAATAACTTGGTTTATTTAATTGAACTTCTACTTTTGAATGAGACATTACCACTTGTTGGGAAAAGATCCTCTTAATTAAATAATTTATTAATATATAAAAATTAAAATAAAAAAATAAAAATGTATAAAATTTTACGTAGTTCAACTTTAACTGCCTATATCCACGGAAAGATATCTATTCTTCACTGTATGAGAAAAAACCACAATACAATATTTTGTTATTTTACTTGAGTTGATTAAATTCAAACCTAAAATTTTGTATCATTCTCTCATATAAACTCAAAGAATTCACACTTTTCTTCACCCCTCTAAAAATTTTAGAGAACATCTCTATAAACTATAGAGATATACCACCCTTCTACAAACCCTAGAAAAAAAACATGCTCTAAAATCCTAGAGGAAACCCTCTGTAAAAACCATAGAGAACAAATACAAGAATTTCTAAGCCCAAAAACCCCTTGGATATTATTTCCACAGCCAAGCCTCTTGATGTTATTCCAACATCAAATATATAATTGCCACTCAAACTTGCAAATGCCAAGTTGTCTCGTGCTCTTGACTTCCTGGCTTTACCACTCAAACTTGCAAACGTCAAGTTGTCTTGTGCTCTTGATTTCCTGGCTTTACCACTCAAACTTGTAAACCTCAAGTTGTCTTGTGTCCCATAACTTCCACCACATAATACTTATACATTATGTCTTGTGTCACTCTTCTTGCAATTTTGGAAAACCTTGTATTTATAGACCTCTAAAACTTTGACAACAAGTAAACTTGTTAGGAATTTTTAGAATGATTCACAAATTAATTTTGTCTGACATGGTCTATAGCACGTTCGTGCTCATCACTGGACGAAACAGTAGAATCTGACGTGGCTTATGACACGGCTGTGTCTTGGTTATCTCCCTTTCTAGACAAAATCTAATTTTTATTTCTCATAATTTAAGTAAAAAACCTAACAAATCTCCACCTTGACTTAAATTGTGTAAACACATTGGCCTTAATAACCCAACTACACATCCTGAATCAATTCTCCTTGATTCAACCACGACCAACACACCATGTGCAGCTGAAACCTAGTCAATATGCTCTTTGACTCTGTGGAGATCTCTCCATCTCATATGGCACACCTCATTGAGCTTTTTTCAATCTTCAGATTTTGCCTCCTTACCCTTCAACACTTGTGTCAAACCCTGTTGAACTAGGAGATCCTTTACTCTTCTTTTCTTAAGAGTAAACCACTTGACATATCAATTGATTCGAACCAAAGCTCTAATACCACTTGTTGGGAAAAGATCCTCCCAATTAAACCAATCAATAAATATGTCAAGATAAAAATAAAAATCTAAAAAGTAAGAGGGCATAAGATTTTACGTGGTTCGGCTTTAATTGCCTACATCCATGGAAAGATATTAATTCTTCACTATATGAGAAAAACCACAATACAATAAATTGTCACTTCTCTTGAGTTGATTAAATTCAAACCCACAATTTTGTATCACTCTCTCATATAAACTCGAAGAATTCACACTCCTCTTCACCCCTCTAGAAATCCTAGAGAACATCTCTATAAACTGTAGAGATATACCACCCTTCTACAAACCTTAGAAAAAAACATGCTCTAAAATCCCTAGAGGAAACCTTTTCTAAAAACCATAGAGAACAAATACAAGAATCCCTAAGCCCAAAAGCCCCTTGGATGTTATTCCCATTGCCAAGCCCTTTGATGTTATTCCGACATCAAATATATAATTGCCACTCAAACTTGTAAATGCCAAGTTGTCTTGTGCTCTTGACTTCCTGGCTTTACCACTCAAACTTGCAAACCTCAAGTTGTTTTATGTCCCATGGCTTCCACCATATAATACTTTTACATTATGTCTTGTGTCACTCTTCTTGCAATCTTGGAAAACCTTGTATTTATAGACCTTTAAAACTTTAACAACAAGAAAACTTGTTTGGGAAGTTTTAGAATGATTCAAAAATTAATTTTTCCTGACATGGTCTATAACACGTTCGTGCTCATTACTGGACGAAACAGCAGAATCTGACATGGCTTATGACACGGTCGTGTCTTGGTCGTCTCCCTTTCTAAACAAAATCTAATTTTGATTTCTTATAATTTAACTCAAAAACCTAACAAATCTCCAACTTGACTTAAATTGTGTAAACACATTAGCCTTAGCAACCCAAGTACACATCCTGAATCAATTCTCCTTGTTTCAACCACGACCAACACACCAATGTACACCTGAAACCTAGTCAAGATGCTCTTTAACTCCGTGGAGATCTCTCCATCTCATATGGCACACCTCATTGAGCTCTTTTCAATCTTCAAATTTTGTCTCATTCACCTTCAACACTTGTGTCAAACCCTATTGAACTAGGAGATCTTTTACTCTTCTTTTCCTAAAAGTAAACCACTTGACATATCAATTGATTCTAACCAAAGCTCTGATACCACTTGCTGGGAAAAGATCCTCCTAATTAAACCAATCAATGAATATGTCAACATAAAAATAAAAATCTAAAAAATAAGAGCACATAAGATTTTACGTGGTTCGGCTTTAACTGCCTACATCCACAGAAAGATATCAATTCTTCACTATATAAGAAAAATCATAATACAATATATTGTCACTTCCCTTGAGTTGATTAAACCCAAACCTACAATTTTGTATTACCCTCTCATATAAACTTGAAGAATTCACACTCATCTCCATCCCTCTAGAAAACTTGGACAACCTCTTTATAAACCATAGAGATGTACCACCCTTCTACAAACCCTAGAAGAGAACATCCTTTAAAACCCTCAAGGAAACCCTCTCTAAAAATCCTAGAGAACAAATACAAGAATCCCTAAACCCCAAACCCCCTTGGATGTTATTCCCACACCCAAGCCCCTTTGATGTTATTCCCACACCAAATCCATAATTGCCACTCAAACTTGTAAATTTCAAGTTGTCTTGTGCTCTTGACTTCCTGGCTTTATCACTCAAACTTGCAAACCCCAAGTTGTCTTGTGTCTCATGGCTTCCACCACACAATACCTCTACATTATGTCTTGTGTCACCCTTCTTGCAATTTTGAAAAACTTTGTATTTATAAAGCTCTAAAACTTTGACAATAAATAAACTTGTTTGGAATGATTTCCAAATTAATTCTATTCAAAATGGCCTGCAACACGTCCATGCTTCGGACCGTGCTCATCAGTAGATGAAACAATAGAATTCAACATGGCTTATGACACTGCCATATCTTGATAGTGTCCCTTTTTGAACAAA
>CATIWM010079688.1:0-19056 GCA_949671775.1 Mallotus repandus
ATTTTACCTAACACTTGAATTATAACTACTAAATGAAAATTTTCTATCATCTACCTCAATTAGTTTAATCAAACCCCTCTAAAACATGTCTAAACTAACATTAATTTCTAATTTAAATATGACTCACCAGCCTTTGGAAAATAATTTATTTATTTATTTATTTTGTCATCCCAGGTATCAAAACTTGAGACCAAGAAAAGAAACCTTCACTGAAAGTTGTCTACCAAAAGGGTGCTTCATGGATTCCATGCCAAAAAAAAAAAATGGAGCTTCAGGTTAAGAATTCTTTTTTTTCTTCTTATAAAATAATATGGTAAAAATCGAGGTTAATATTTTGTTGAAACATGAAGTGTATGTATCACCGGAGCAATTATAATCCAAAGCAAAAGCAATAATATATAGCCAATACTCTATTTCACTTTTAAACTTTACCATTTTGACTCATGACACCTCTAAATTTTTATTATAATTAATACAACATCTAAATTTTAATTTTAGACCTATTTCATACCTACAACACACAAAAATAGTATGTGTAAAACATATGTTGTGACGTGAAAATTTAAAATATTAAACTAAAAAACAAAAGTTACATGACATTAAATTAGAATGTCACCTTTATTAATTAAAAATTAAAAAAAATCTAATTTCTAACTTTAACCATTTTCTTTCCATTCTCTACTTTTCATCTATTCTTACCTGCTCACCGCCACCACCATGTTTAGTCCTCATCCTACTGAAGATGGTCTTCATGGTTCCATTGATGTCCAACCATCCAATAAATGGGATGCAATCACCAAGAACAAGCAACCTGTAACAAACGTAAAATCCCTTAAATATTCCCAATTGGATGACCCTTCTCATCGCTTCTTCTTGTTGATTGAGGAGATTGATTTCCTGATGATTGATTTGTGGTGAAGCTGATTGCTTCATCTTTAATGCTGCAATTGTGCTTGCAGGGATTAGTTGATGCGGACATAGAAGAGCAAACAATTCGGTTCCTAGGAAAATATGAAAAATTAAAGTAGTGGCAGTTTTGTAATTAATTGTAACTTTGGAGTTTCAGATTTTGGTGATTCAAAAGCCTAATTTGATTGGAAACGGGCCAAGGATCAGGAGTCACAAGCTTTTCTTGTGAGATCCATTGTTTTTCGGGTAAATTATTTTGTTTAGGCCTTCAAAAAGGCAATTTTGTGTTTTAGTTGTTTTAGAATTCTTATTTCCTAGTTGGTTTGGGATTATTTTAGGGTTTTCTATTTAAAACTTGTTGTTTTTGGCTTTTGGACATTGTTATGAATAATAAAATTTGACTCGTTTGAGATTTCCCAAAATTCTTTGAATTTTGATGCCTATTTCCTGAATTTGAGAATTGCAGGTTATAGAAGATTAGTAATTGGTAGTCGTGCATGATTCAACAATCATTAATATTTATCCTAACATTCTTCCACTACGTCATTAATCAATGGCGTAGATTGAAGACATGTAGATGATGTTGTTTTATGGAGGTGATTATTAGAGTTTTTAAGTTCTAAAAAGAACCAAGGAGTTGTTATAAGAGTTGTTATGGGTTCAATGGTGGCAGTGGTACTTCTCCTTGTCCTTGTTCTGTTTATGATCTTGAGAAGGAAGAGAACAACCAAAATAGGTAAAGTAGTTGAGGGCTGGTTGATTGCTTTTGTTTACAGAGATTTACAACATGCAACAAAAAATTTGGGGGGGTGGAGGTTTCGGTTATGTTTTTAAAGGGACATTGCCAAATTCAAGTGTCATTGTTGGAGTCTTGGAGTTTTGAACTGCCAAATTTCTATTTTTGCCTTTGTTTGAAGCTTGGAGTTTTCTATTTTTGCCAGATTCAAGCTTCTGCTTTCATTTATAGGAGTTTCCCTTTTTTTTAATATACTTTTGGACTTTGTTTTTTTTATCGGTTCTCTTATGTGTTCAATTCTATATCTGCTGAAGATCGGTCTCTTACAACCATGATTACTTGGCAGCTATGGTAGAATCGTAACAATATAGTTTGGAATCAAAAAGCTCAGTCTGTGCGATCTATTTTAAACTCTACTATTGGCTTCTTGTTACAATGGCAGCGAGGTCAAGTTAATAAAAATGCTCTTGATATTGCTATATCATTAATGCTTGAGGGCGAGTTAAAGTGGACAAAACCTTGTTATGGTTGGCCAAAGATGAATGTAGATGCTGCCACATTTTCCACTTCTGGCAGAATTGGTATAGGGAGTGTGCTCAAAGATTATGAGGGTTCTTTTCTTGGAGCTTTTCAGCGTAGCTCAGCAGGTGCTTTAACTCCTAGAGAGATAGAGGCTGTTGGGATTTGAGAAGCTTTGAGTTGGATAAAGTCGAAGGGATTAGACCATGTAATTATTGAAATGGATGCTAAGGAAGTAGTTGAAAGCATTCGACATGCTTCAGGAGTTTCTTCTTTTCATTTGGTTATTATTTTTAGACTTTGTTATGTTAGAGAATTTGATAGGTTCTCTCTGGTCTATGATTATGTGCCAATTGGAAGTCTGGAAGATGCAATGAGCAGAGTGAGGGCAAATCAGTTGCAACTCAGTTAGGAAGTTAGGCTTCGAAGATTGAAGATGGTGTTATTGAAACAAAAGTTTCAAACTTTATTTATTTTAGTCCTTATATCTTTTTTCTTTTTATTCCTAAACTTTATTTATTTTAGTCCTTATATCTTTTTTCTTTTTATTCCTACACATCATCATATTTTAATACTTCACGTGCATAAGGGAAAGGTAGAAGCAGACACTTGTCCACTCTGGCAATAGATCAGTTGAATAAAAAAAAACATTTACAGAGGTGAAATAGGTCCAAAATAAAAGTTTAGATATTGCATTGGTCACAATAAAAATTGAGGGTGTATCCATTAACAATCTGAATTCCTCATTAAAAATGTAGATTACACATGCAACAAATCACATGCAATAAGTTATATGGAAATTAATTTTTGAAGCATTTGTAATTTTCTATTTTAATGTTCTAATTTTTATTTTTTCCAATATTATTGATCTAAGAAATCCCAAATTTCATATTAAATGATTTTCATTTAGAGAACTTTGCAATTGGAATGTTAAAAAAGGATTTTTAGCATGCAAAGAGTATTGTGAAGACAATAAACTCCGTGTTAGATTAACAAATTTAATAAGTTAAACTTCTTAATATTACATATTTTAATATTTTATCACTGTTGTGCGAATGTTGAGTAATTTAATGGTAACTTTTCTTGTTTGGTCATTTCCACGGTATAATAAATTTATGCTTAACTAAGGGTTTACATATGACATTAATTTTTGATATGTATATGGGTATGATACCTTAGAAGAAGGTGCATGAATGAATTAAACAAAGTAAATATTTGGAAGAATCATGACATGTGAAAGAGAAACCTCCAAGCCATGCTAAAGCCATACCTTTCTTCATTGTGATTCAGTTGCTTAGATACCAAGTATAGAACCCCCATAAACACCCACTACCCTTTTATATACAACTCCATCACAATCTTGTACAGTGCTTAATTAACTAGCCTTCTTGAATTATTTCTAACTGGAGATCAACTCATCAAGATTCCTACATATATAGTTGGAAACCAAAAACATAATCATGCCAAGGAGGCCTGGGATTGTTGATTCTGATTCTGATTCTGATGAGTATGAGTATTCATCTTCAACAAAATTATTTGGCCGTCGAAGGTCGCTTCATGCCATCCTTGGGAAAGGCCATGGTAACATATACCCTTCTGTTTTCTTATTTCTTTTAAATATTTCTCATAAGCAATTATGCACAAGATTAAATTAATCAAAAGGGTAATTTAATTGTTGACGAATGAGTGTGCAGTTGCAGATATATTGTTGTGGAAGAACAAGTATATATCAGCTGGAATATTAATGGGTTTTACATTGATATGGTTCCTTTTTGAAGTTGTGGAGTATCATTTTATTACTCTTCTTTGTCACGTACTCTTGATTTTGTTGATCATCCTCTTCATATGGTTTAACAGTGCCGGATTAATCAAAAGGTCAGGCTTAATACACATATAATGAAAACGTGACAATTTTAATTATTTTTTACTCCTGTTTTCCATTATATATGTATATTAAAATCTTCCGTATTACGAGACAGACACTTTATTTATTTTATTAATGATTTTTTGTCATATGTTCCACCAGGGATCCTCCTACTATTGATAACATAGAGTTGTCAGAATCTGCATTGAGATACTTCTTTGTGCAAATCAATTGGTTGCTGTCAAGTTTGTATGATATTTCAAGTGGCAGAGATTTAGTAACTTTCATTTGGGTATGCCAATTAATCTTCTTGTCCCCTGTTCCATTTCAAATAGTTGATACATTTTTAATCAAACATATTATGTTCCTAATAAGCCAATTATATTTAATTCTTTTTCAGACCATTATCTGTCTATGGATTTTATCAGCTTTTGGATCTGTGTGTGATACTCTGACTCTTCTGTACATTGGTAAGAACCTGATGAAGCCTTTCCTTTTTTTTTTTTTTAATCGTTGAACAAAGACCTTGACTAATCCGAATCAAGTTGAGTGGAACTCATAAGGGCAAAAAAACTCTTCCTTTTCTTTTCAGATAAATTTATGATGTTTTTCTCTGTTTTCACATTTGTTATTTACTTGCTGGATTGTAGTGTATGTGGGCATAGCAACACTGCCAGCTTTGTATGAGAGATATGAAGATCAGGTGGATAGTTTTGCTGGAAAAAGCAGCCAAGACATGAAGAAATTGTTCGAAAAATTTAACTCCAAAGTTCTTGACAAGATACCAAGAGGACCGACAAATGTTAAAAAGCATGCCTGAAATTTGGAATCACTTGTGGGATCTCATGTTGCACAATTAATACAAGATTCCTATCTTAAACTGGTCAAAAGCTGTACATAAAATTGTAAATTAATGATTCAAATTGCAAATTAAGGTCAGAAACGTCCTGAATTATATGCAATGTAATAGAGAAAAGTTTGTCATGTTTGATTAATGTTTATTCACTTACTATCATATCATCATTCATTTGTAATTGGGTTTCTATGGTACATCAAGATTTTACAGGGATGAAAATACAATTAAAGATCAGTCGGTGAAGCAAAAATACATCAGAAACTTTCAACATTCTTTTCTTTTAGCTTTCATTTGGTGCGTCCATTCTACTGACTAGCTAAACCATGCTAAGTGAAAGCTTCTTCTCGAAACAGAGTAATTTAATTTTGCACCTATATGATTATTTTTATTTGGTTTCATGCATCATTTAATTAGCCTGAGTAATATAATCCAAATAAATAAGAAGAATTTTTCTTGCCATAAAACATGCAATTATTAAACTTTTTTGAATTTGGTCTCATGTGACAATATAATTTATTAGGAAACAGCTATTTATTCAACAAAATTGTCTTAAAGAAACTTGCAGGACAGTTAAAAAAACTTACAGGACTGTCCCATTCAGGACTTGAAGGACAGTTCAAGAAACTTACTGGACTGTCCGATTGAAGACATCCAGGACAGTTCATGAAAGTTGTAGAACAGTTCAAAAAAGTTACAGGACTGTCCCATTTTGCTACCTTCAAATCCATTAGACAACAGCCCTTTTAAAAAAAAAAAAAAAACACAGTACTACTAAAGCCAAGTAGCGGTGGAATGGATGGAGCAGCTCTCAATGAAGCGGTGTAGAAATAAAAGGCGGACGAAGGGACCCGAGATTTCCATACCCAGACGTTTCTTGAAGTCGTGCAGCTGCTGCTGCTTCTACCGCTAAAGAAGGCTGGAGTTGGAGATGGGGATGGTCTAACGGAAGTTCTGCACCTGCAGCTGCTACTAATGAAGAAGGTTGGAGATGGAGATGGGGATGGTCTAAAGGAAGTTCTGCACCTGCAGCTGCTACTAATGAAGAAGGTTGGAGTTGGAGATGGGGATGGTCTAAAGGAAGTTCTGCACCCGCAGCAGCTACTAATGAGGAAGGTTGGAGTTGGAGATGGGGATGGTCTAAAGGAACACCACCATATTCACAACTAGTGCTAAGAGTTGGATTAATGGGCATCACTGGAGAAAAATAGGATGCTGCTTCTCGTATACATGGGGCTTGGCACAGGGCTCCTCCACCCATCTTAGAGTTGGACAACAACTTATCAAACATTGAATTACGAAATCAGTGTCTATCTCTTTGTCTGTATATATGATATAATATCCGTGAAAGTACTGATGCAATAAATTAAAACAAAAATAAAATGCTTTAATCTAAGAAAAAATAGTTTCATATTTTTAATTTAAATTAAATTTATTTATTCATTAAAAGCAAATATATATCATATACTATAAGAAAATTCTTACATACACCTTTATAATAATAGTCACCATATATTCCAAACATTTTATATTTAATCAATTCCTAAAAAAATAAAAATTTTAACTCATTTACTATGTATCACAAGCATTACAAGTAGGTAATATTTTTCATGTACTATATATGTAAACAAAAATTAGATAAACTTTTTTAGTTTTTTACTATTTTAATATTTTTTCCGGTTAGATGTTTAGATTTGAAAATAACTTTAAAAATGGTGTCTCGGACAAACTTTGTAGGTTAAAATATATAAATGACTCTTTTTAAACAGTAAATCAATTTAAATAATTTTTGCATTTTCATTTATAATTGCTTTATTGGTAATCATAAGAAAAATATTTAATTTTTTATCACTCATTCAACTAAATTTTTTTAAAAATAATGATTATTTTTATTAATTACAATTTGTTGAATTTTTATTTTTTATATTTAATTTTTCATGTTTAATTAAATAAGTGAAAAAATAATTTTTTTCTTATGCTTTTAGGGAAAATAAACATGAAATCGAAAAAAGAAAAAAAAGTAAGTGTAGTGTAAATGAATGATATAATTAAGTATTTAAAAAAACTATATATAATAGCATCATAAAGTATGAAATAATTTCAAAAATTATTTTTCAGTTGACACATTTAATTAAATAAAAAACTTCAAATATTAAAATACCAAAAATTAAAAAATTCAGAAAACAATTTTTTTAATAAACAATTAATTCTTTGAATACAAATGCACGTAAAAGAACGGGAAAAAAAATACTTGAACCCGCAGCTTTAAGGCTTTAATATAGTTGATGGCATCGTCCAACATTGAAGCTGTGTCTTGCTAAAATTAGGAGGAGGCAGAGTATAAACAGAATACACCGTAAAATATAAGGAAAAGGTACCAAAAGAAAAAATCCTTATCGTTTTGCCTAATCTCAATTAACCTCATAATATTTTTTGGGTGTATTATGGTATCTGTTAGAGGGGCGGTTATGTGTCAATTTAGTAATGACAGGGGTGCATTTAAATCAAAAAAAAATATTTTGGGGTTAATTAAGTTAGGATAAAACCATAAGAGAGTTATTGTACCTTCTTCCTATAGGGATTTTTTACTAAATAGGTTCGACTTGAATACAATCATAAAAATGATAAAGATTTATCAACAATTAATTTATTGTGATTGCATACACTATGATTTAAATCTAATACGTTATTTAAAAAATATTTGTTGATTCTAATAATTATCAATATGTATCCATAACTATTTTTAAAAAATTATGATTTTTTCAAAATTTTTGACAAATTTAATATGAATAATAATTGTACAAGTTTTGATATTTATTTTTATTAAATTTATATATAATTTTTAACCAATGAGAGTATTTTTTTTATAAAAATAATAATATTTTAGATTTAAAATAAAGAATTTTTGACTCAAATATAATAAGTTAGAAATAAAAAGTTAAAGTGTGAAATTTTTATTCTTGATAATTATTAAAAAAACATACACCTTAAATATTTCACATTAAATGTGATATGCATATATATTTAACTATAATATTTAAAACTTTTTAATATGTTATTCTTAATTAAACATCAAATATTCAACATACATACAATATTTTTAATAACAGGATATAATTGAATCAAATATTTTACTAAATATAGAAATAATATTGAATTATAAAAAAATAAGAAAAAGGTAAAAAAATTTTTTTATGATTTTGCCATATTCCCAATTAATCCCATAACGTTTTTTTAAGTTGAAATGTACCTCTATCATTATCGCCCCTCCAATAGACACTATTTACAGAACTATTAACAGTGTCTATTGGAAGGGTGATTATGTGTCAATTTAGTAATGATAAGGGTGCATTTAAACCTAAAAATCGTTATAAGATTATGTGAGATTAGAGTAAAACCATGAGAGGTTTTTTTTGTACCTTTTCCTTAAAAGATACTATGAGAGAAATTATTTATGGAAGATTTCATTTGTTCGTGTTTCTCACAGTATAATTTATTAGTATTATTATTATTATTATTATTTTAGTTTAAATTATTAATATTTAAAATTTATTTGATTCTAATTAATTTAGTTTAATTCAAATAGGACCCTAAGAATAATATAGATATATATATAGCGCTATAAAAAAAATAGAGACCAACAACTGTCGAAATGTCTCAAATTTAAATTGTAGTATACGGAGTCGTGTTAAATTAGTTGTTGGAAAATTTTTATATTTTTTGTAACGGTATCCGAATTGAATGAAATTAATTAGAATTTAGTAAACTCTAAATACGTATAGTTTAAATAAAAAAATAATTAAAATAATTGAAAAAACATATAACAACTCTGACCTTGTGACAGTGTGGTATGAGCTCCCGCAAAGCTTTCATTTTGTCCCTGATTCTGTCTCGACGCCTCTACTCAATATTCATGCACCAAATTAAAAACGAAAGTTGGAACTATAGAGAAGGTTTTTTTTTTTTCCCTTCAAAAAATGATTTCGAATCAAGAAAAATTAAGAGGTTAATTACACTCGGACAACTTTACGTAAAAATTATAAAAAAATTATAAAAAATAAGGTGAAATATTAATTAATTTTCCAGTCTCTTACCCTCTCATACATGTTATGCATGTCAGCTGAACGTTTTCTTTTAGAGTGTGGAAGATCATACTTGTTTCTCGTTAGCTCTCTAGAATTCTCACCAGTATCCTGTAATGAAATATACGAAACATTATTCAACTTGCATAAAACAAATTAAGAAATGGTTTGCATATTTTCAGAGTAGAATAAAGTGACATATATATTTAGTGTTTCATGAGACCAAAACGGTAATAGTTCGTGACGAAAATTAATTACACTCACATCCCTGGAACACTTTCCATAATGATGATGGTGGTAATGGGTATCGAGGGTTGCGGCTGATTCTTGATAGCATGATATAGGCGAGAAGTGAGTGGTGGTGGTGGTGCTAGGTGAGGCCTGCTGTTGTAAATATGGAAAACTCTGAAAGTCTGTTAAACTCCCAAAAATATCAACAAAATTTTCTGTTTCCATTTCTAGTATTGATCAAGAATCGAGAATTATAGTACTAATTACAAGAGAAAACACAGACAGGTTACATATGAAAATATATATATATATAGAGATTGAGATGTATGCTTCCACGTGCAGCCATATGTGGTAGTGGGATTTTTATTTTCTTAAAGTTAAAGGAAAGCATGACGCAGTCACTTCATCGCGAATTTTAAGGAAATAAAATTTTTTAGAAGAAATTATCATATTGCTTATAATATTAATTAAATTTTTTTAAGAATTAATTAAAATAATAAATTTAAAAATTTTAAAAAACTGATCGTATCATTATTTAAATATTTATAATTTATAAATAATTTATTTATTTATTTATAATATAAGTATAAAAAAGTGAGACATTATGATAAAAAATTTCTATTCACGTCTCAATTAGCAATATTAATTAGTCTTTATTCACGTCTCAAGTAGCAATATTAGTCTTTATTCTAAAGGAAATGGAGTTTTGTTATTGAGAATTTTTTTAATTTAAATAGTTTTTTTAATGAAGAAAAATACTTTTATATTTTTTATATGTAAAAATTTTTGTCTACACGGTTACACAATAATTGACAATTCTTTCCTTTTAAATTTATGATAAAATTTAAACTTTACATTTTAAAATGTTTATCACTTGACTACTCACTGGTTATTCGGTCAAATTTTAAAGACATGTATATAATCATATTTTTATTAATTATATGTAAGATTTTAATTTATATACATGTTACATTTCTGTTAATTAAATATATAAATTAAATTATCTATTATTATATAAACCTATTATTTATTTGTTAGAAATAAAACTATTGGTAAAAATTTCTTTTGATGTTTTTTAGAGTCTGATCCTCCCTTTTTTTTTAAAAATCACTTAAATTTTTTTTCTCTTTAGAGTGTTTTGAACAGTTTTATATTTTATAATTTAACACAAAATACTATCATGTAAATATTAATTGGTGCCAAATATAATAAAGGGAGAACTAAGAGAGAAACAAAAAGATTTAGAGATTATTTGAATAAAATTTAGAAGTAAAATTATGTATTTGGCCTTTCGATCACTATATAAAAGGAGACAAAAGCTTTTTCAACTTTTGGAATCTGCAGATCGAATCTAGAGGTCAGATCAAAATTTGCTAACTTAAAATTGTCGTATATCTGATATGGTGCCAAAAATTTTTGAAGTACGATTTCGATTTTTCCAGTTTTCTACTTGTGATAATAATTTAAAAATTATAAATATTATGGATTATTATTATAAAATAATTATCATGATTATCAACACATAATAATATATTTGAATTATGATGTATTGTACAGTTACTTTATTTTAAAATAAAATAATTTATTTTATTCGTGAAAATTAATCAAAATTTATGAAAAAAATAAAAAATTTTCCTTACTTTTTATGAAATAACATTATTTTTTATACATATAAGAACTAGTATTTCTTTTGTTATAACTTGATATAGTTTTTGTTAAATTATTAATTAGTAAGAAATTAAGTCATTTTTATGAAAATAATTATTATGATTATTGAATTTTTTTACGAGCGTTATTGCTACTTAATCAATTGAAAATATTGTTTTAGATTGGTATTTTTGTAAGAAAAAAATCTTAATTTAGAAAAGTTATTTTATTCATAAAAAATATGAACAGATTTTTTTTGAAAATAATTTTATATTTCTTAAGTGTAAAATTAATATTTTTTATTATAACTTGATATATTTTCATAAAATATCACTATTTTTTCGTTCATGTAAAATAATTTTATTTATATAATTATAAAAATTATAAAAATTAATTTCATAAAAAGTTATTTATTTTGTATAATGCAAGAATTTAATATTGAATATATCAAATTATAACGAAAAACACTTTAATTTTTGTATTTACATAAAATGAAATTATTTGACAAAAAAACATAATAATTTTTATATTTTTTTATAAATTTAAATAAATTTCTTTAAACAAAAAAAATATATTACTTTGTTTTAAAATAAAGTAAGTATAGAAAGCACCTTGAATTATAATTAAATTACACATGACTTATTATATAAAATTTATTTTACTTCTTTATATATTTATAGTTTTAATATGAATTTTATTAAACTTTATTTTTATAAATAAAATTTAACATTTTCAAGTGCTTATGAAGGGATTTATTTAAAAAAAAAATAGTTTATTCAACCGACAATATTTGTTTTGATTATTTTTTCTAATTAAAAAAAGAATCTTTTTTAAGAAAATTAATTCAAATAATAATTATGGTTAATTATGGAACAATAAAAATATTTTAATTATAAACTTTTTTGTAAATTTTCGGCACTCAAATAATAAATACAAGATTCAAAGATCTTGATGAAATTTTAGTTACCACATCTATGCTTATAATCAAGGGTGCCTCAAATTGCATACTTTTTGATAATAAAAAACTAAAATATTGAAGTATCAAAAAATATATATAAGCTAAAATATTCACACAAAAAATATATAAATCCCTAGAGTTCAAATAACGAAGTCACAACGTAATTATTTGTAGCTTTTAAAAAAAATAACATTAAATACAAAATAAATAATAAATTTACTTCATAAATAAATTATACTATTACGATCGCAATAAAGAGGCTACTGTTTAGACTCGATGAGTGCATTGTCACTGCACTCGCTATCGAAAGGATGGATTCATAAATCTGCGATCGTCACAGCAACTCAACCCTCGATCTTTACTTTAATTCTTTAGCATGTTACTCGCGATCGCAACTCCATCTCCAATCACCACAAAAACGTAATTTTGGGACTTCTTGGCTATTTTCGGCTCTGTTTTTCTCCAAATGCTCCAATCATTCTCTAATTCTTTTTTCCCCTGAAAAACTAAATAAAAATATATATTTATACTAACTTAACTATACTAAATGACTATTTCAAAAAAAAAATACTAAATTACTCTAAAACTATGAATGCACACTAAACATGATAACAAAATAACATATAAAATAGCACAAATAACTATTTGCACAAAGATTTTTTCTTTTGAAATTATAAGTGTGAGTTAACTTCGCATCCTTATTTTTTTTATGCATAAAAAAAAAGACTTATTCTTACTAACCAATTTAAATCCTTTTTCCAAGATATTTACTTCTAATTTAGTATATATCAAAACTAAACAATTTTTATTTTATCTTGTGCACATAAGTATGGTTTCTCGTATCTTGATAAATCTTTTGCTATAAAAAAATTAGTTTTTTACAACCGAAAATACAGTGGAAAACTAAGAAAATAAAGAGCAAACTTTCAACAATTCACATTTTAAAGGAAAAAAAAATAAACTGAAGCAACCAAAAATTAAAAAAAAAAAAATTAAAGTCGTGTTTGAAAATCTTGCAAGCTCTCCACTTAATTTCTCTTTAATTTCAGTCCAATCTCATCCAAGTTTTTTTTTTTTTTGAACGGATCATGTTGTTCCAAGTTCGTTTCTTGTGTTTAGATTGTAATGGTCAAATCATCATTCAAGCTCAGCTATAGATCAATCATGTCTTACAAAATTACTCAACATATACACAAGCCTACTAACTTTGGTTTTCTAGCTTTCAATGAAATTTCACATACTCATACATAGAAAATCATAAAATTTGCATTCTCTTCTTTTATTTTTTAAAATTTATTTGTAAAATTGTACTTATTTTAATTATAATGAAATAAAATAAATAAATAAATTTTATTAAATTAAAATAATATTACTATAATAATTAATAACCAGCCAATGAGGTGCAGACCAATTTGTTACTATGCTGAACCCCTAAAATTGAGGTTTTATATTCAATTCGTGAATGGAGCATATTTGTAATTTGTTTAGTGATTTTTTAGACAGGGCACATTTGTGATTTGTTTAGTAATTTGTGGTTTGTTTGATATTGATTTGATAGTGTTGCAATTGAGATGATATTTATATGTGATGTATGACTTTAAAAAAAATCAACAACTATTAGAATCAGTTGGTAGAAAATTATTTTAATTTAAGGCTCCATTTGTTTGAGAAAAATGTTCTTTCGAAAAATATTTTCTTTTATTTTTCAGTGTTTTTGGATTACCAAAAAAAATAAAAAATTAAAGAAAGTTAAATTGTTAGTCAAAGAAAAATAACTTCAAAACAAAACAAAATGATTTCCCATTCTAAAGATAAGAAATTATTTTTCAATACATTTGTCAAGTATTTTCTCATCATTTATTACATTCTTTTTTATTTTTCAATTTCTTCTGTCATCATTTATTATTTTCTAGTATTGCAGTAAAACATTTTGAAAAATATTTTTCGCAAGCAATTGGAGTCTAAATGACGTTTTGAATTCAAAGTGTGCAATTGCATTTAATTAATTATTGAAAAACATTTACCGCTCTTATAGTCCTTTATAAATCAAATTAAATTAATAAGAATTCCGTAAAATCTTAATACTATTCCCTCTATTTTTAAATAATTGTCGTTTTAGAAGTTTAATTTGTTCCTAAATAATTGTCATTTTAAGTTACCAATGCATATTAATTATTTTTTTCATATTTCACCCTTATTTAATATAAGAGAATTAATTGAATAGATATCTACTCATTTTGGAACTCTATATAAAGTTAATAATTATTATAAATGTAGTATAGTATTTTAAACATATATTAAATATATTTTTTAATCCCTATAAAGAAATCTTAAACAATAATTATTTAGAAACAGAGGGAGTAATAAATAGAATAAAAATAAAATGGATAAAACCTATTAATTTTTAAAACAGAACAAATAACTTATAAAAAATAGCTCATTAAACAGAATTATAAATTAATAAAAATTGGTAAAATTACAAAAAAAACATTGTATCGTAATTTTTTTCGAACAACAATTGTATCGTAATTGATTCATGGATTTACTGTTTTTCTGATGTCAGCTCTTTTATTAGTATTTAATTAATTTTACCAATCTAACATAAAATTTGATTAAAATTATAGTAGTATTTATTTTTGTAGAAAAAAGTTGAAGAGTTGTTGTTTTTGTCTTAATTTATTTTTTAGGAAGAACAAAACAAGATATTGAAAGCAAAAAGATTAGCCTTTGGAAATTGGGTGGTGTGGTATGGCACCCACGTGCCTCACCAATGCCTGCACATGACAAAGCCAATACATATTTAGAGACTAGAGTCTAGAGTACTACCAACCATTCGAGTCTCTGCATAACAAATGGGTTCAACTTTTGGTTCAAAACTTATGTTAGTCTGTTGCATTAAACTTTGTGTTTTGCGTTACATTGGACCTTTTCCAAGGCTCAGCGCCGAAAACATTGATACCCCTTCACTTGTCAGATCTTCAATTATTCTCCATACTTCTTTTTCTTTTTTTCATTTTGATCGCATAATTATGAACTCTTTCTGAATTAAACTAAATATTTTTAAATAAGACAATTCATGTTACTGTAAAATAAACTCATTTAAAATTACTTTTTTTATTTAATTTCAATTATCTTTTAAGGTAGTGTTATAAAAATTAAGAATTATATTTAATAGACATAATTATATGTGCAAATAATTATATAATTCTCTTTTACAAAGCTTAAGAGTTAGTATGAATCACAATTACTCAAATACAAAACATACTCTAAAATCAAGATATGGGTAAAATTGAAAAAAAAAACTTTATTTTTTATTGGTAATCTAAAAAGGACAATAGAAATGAAACAAATTCTATTTTGTTAAAAGACAATTAGAATAAAACAGATGGTGTACAAATAACTAGCATGCAGTTTCATTCATTTTGAATTAGAAATTAAAATTTTTAACAAGACCGAAATTTTAATTTTGCTCATGCCACATGATCATTTATAATGGTATTAGCGTGAATTGCCTCCAATTTCTAACAGATTATCGTAAGATAATTCTTTATCGCAAACATATCATAAGTCTCTAAATAAAATGAATGGAACTATAACGTAATTATTTGTACATTTTTCAATAATTTATAAACGCATATTAATTTCTACTAAAATTTGTGTTACTATCAATTGGTTTTAAAATATTTTATTTCTTAAATCTAAATTATTTGTATTAAAAGCTCACTAAATTTTAATTAATCTAATTCGATTAATTAAACTCAGTAAACATTTTTCCACAATTAATGTTAGGGATTTTTCACAAGTGCACGGTTTACAACAAGTAGTAAAGTTTGAATATCGAGTATCATTCCCACGAGAAGATTGATACCAAATACCACTCTTAATTTTATTTCCACAAGCTAACAAAACAGAGTAATCAAAATAGAAAACTATATTAACTAACAAAGATAAATTTTAAATCTAAAATATTCTTTTAAAATTCAATAATTGAAAGATAGAATCTGGATTCGTTTCACTATACACTTATTCAAATTATAGGATTTAATCTCAATTCAGCTTGTTAATATAGTCAAGGGTAAATTACTCAAATTAATTAAAGTCTCTTTCAAGATCATTCAAGCATGTCAAAATTAATTACCACATATTTTCATAGTCAAGTTAATTAATTAAGACTCATTATAAGTTCCTTAGCAATTTAATACTCCCCGAAGGATTCGTCTACTTTTGTGATCGAAGTTCCTAAGTTTCATAGGTTTATGAGCTAATAGATCATGCAACTTTCACTGTCTCCAATCTATCCACAAATATGCATTTAATCAGTTTATGAGCTAATAGATCATGCAACTTTCATTGTCTCTAATCTATCCACAAATATGCATTTAATCAGGCCTAAAATCAAATACAAGAACATATAAAAAGCAACCTGTAAAATTGACTGACTATTAACTTATTGAATTAAAATATAAAAATCCAAACGAGTAGTAGTCTAACTACACAAATCGAAACCCTAAATAAATTAGTTACACATGATAGAAATAATCATAATCAAAGAAAATCTAAGCATGAGAACAATTCTACTGAACGTGGTTGACTTGAATCTTTGCTTTTTCTCTGCTCAAAAATATCTCTGATTGATGAATTGGTGAATGAATTGACAAACCAGGCTTAGCATCTGTTCCTTTTATAGCCATCTGTTGCCCCCAAAACTTCCAATTCTAGAATATTCTCATTCTGTAATCTTCCAAATATGAAATCTTCTAACTCCGTAGTCCTGAATGAAAGAGTAACATTTTTCATGAGGACACACTCTAGCGCACATCCTAGCGCATGGCCATGCACAAGAGTTTGTAGGAGAGTGTGCATGCGGGCTTATACGTTAATCTTGTATGCATGGCCTAGCACATGGTCATGCACGCGGGTGTGTACTATTCCATATTTGTGCATGACCTGTTACATGGCCGTGTGGTGGGGTGTGCATAGCTTCTTCATCGGGATTGGCTTTAATCATGTTAGTGTACACCTTCTTGCACAGGCGTGTAGAGAAACGTGCAGAATTCTTGATGAGCTCACAGACGTGTGCTAGCTTATGTACGAGATTGTGCAGAGAGACTTTCCAGACACGGGTGTGCACTAGCTTTAGTTCATGAAACTGCAATAAATAATTTAATTAGATACTATAATGTACTTAATTATTAAACAAACATGCAAACATGCAAATGTATGCAATTCAATAACATTATGCTAAATGCAAGTAAAATCAGCTAACAATTAAATAAACTTATAAAAAATATAGGCTTTAATCATGTTAGTGTACACCTTCTTGCACAGGCGTGTAGAGAAACATACAAAATTCTTGATGAGCTCACAGACTTGTGCTAACTTGTGTATGAGATTGTATAGAGAGACTTTTCAGACACGGGCGTGCACTAGCTTCAGTTCACAAAACTGCAATAAATAATTTAATTAGATACTATAATGCACTTAATTATTAAACAAACATGCAAATGTATGCAATTCAATAACATTATGCTAAACGGAAGTAAAATCAGCTAACAATTAAATAAATTTATAAAAAATATACTATAAAACTAATAAAAATACTTCTAAAATTATATGTATAAATGAGACATAACAATTAATTTAATATTTTTATATATAATATGATTCAAACACAAAATATTATTTAAATAAAAATAATTTTAATACTAATTTATTCCAACTGTTATTAATTTTGACAAATATTTTGTTAATCACTGTTAAAACAATTTATTATATTAAAGATTCTCATACTTATTAAATAAAAATAAATAAATAAAAAAGGAAGAAAGAATCAAAGAAGTCGATTGGAAAATGGTGCAATGGAGAATGTGGTGGAGATGTTTCCGACAACATCCAAATCTGCCTAAAAAATATCTTTCTGCCAAGCAAATCAAACATCACATATTTTTGGATTAAAATGAAATTGTCGACGTAGCCCCATAAATGAGTTTCGCCTCCACACAACACCACGTATCATCATACGCTGCCAGGTGATGCCTTGGCCTTCCTACTTTTTTTATCTATCGTTTTCGTATAAATTACAGGTATTAATAATTTAATTCTAATTAATTTAATTAATTTTATTTTTTAACGATGGAGAGATTCAAGAAAAAAATCAAACTAATTACCTCATTTCATAATGTCCATTATATGAACTATGAAACTATAAAGAGAGGACTAATTTGATTTATTAATACTATATAAAAATATTAAAAAATTGATTCAATCATTATTAATTTTAAATTTATTTTTTAATTTATAAGATGATATTTTAATTTGTTAAAAATTAAAACTTAGCACTATTTATCCTCCTTTTGTAGATTAATCTTATAAGGTAAGGTCATCAGTTCGATCTTTCACTCTCTTTAACCTCTCAATTGTTCAAAAAATTTAACATTATTTGAAAACATTTAAATGAAAATTTTAGAAATAAAAATAAACTTATTTAAATATATATAATTATAAAAACATAAATTATAATTGATAAGTTAAAATAATTAATTTATAATTTTTTAAAAAATAAAGTGATAATGTATAATTGGAGATATATTAAAGTTTTTAATGCGAGAGTAAATATAACGTGAAGTTATCATGTGTTGTAGGCAATATATACGTGATACAAATGACAGAGAAAAAGTGACGATCCGCAATTGTAGATTTATGTAACATTGGTATGTACCCAAAAAAAAAATTAAGAAAACGTTGCTCTAGATTCCCAAGGGTTGAGCTAATAAAATTAAAAAGAAATTAAATCTTATAAATAAATAACCAATTTAAACTTTTATTAAGTGCAGTGAATTTTTATAAATCTAACACATATTTAAGATAAATTTTTGTTATGATCTATTGGTAAAAAAATTAAATTTTTGTTATTTTTATAATTTTATTTAACTTTTTTAATTTTTATAAAATCATGTTGATTTACGTAACTTTTTTTTTTGAAAGGTTGATTTACTTAACTTTCGATAGTTTTAATTTTGGTAAAACGACATTCTGATAATAAAATTAAAATACATTTAAATTTTTCTTTATTATGAATTCATTTTATTTAGTTAAATATTATATCACTTGGTATTTTATTTTAACTTTACATCTTTAATTTTTAACAATATTACTTAGTAAAATATTGAAGTGTAAAAAATTAAAAATAATTAAAAATTGAATTTCGTCAAAACTCAAAACTATTACGTAAATTAAAATTGTTCATCTCTCCGAATT
>CATIWM010079712.1:0-10386 GCA_949671775.1 Mallotus repandus
TAAAAATAAAAATAAAATAAAATAAGGAGAGAAAAATAAATAGAAAATAAAAAAATAAAGGAATGAATAATAATATCAAAATAAAATATTTATGAAATAATAATAGTAATAATAATAAGAACAAGAAAGAAAAATCATTAATTAATTAATTAAATAAAAGTAAAAAAATTTAGAGAAAAAATAAATAGAAAATAAAAAAGAAAGGAAAACAAAAAAAAGAAATAAGTTAAGGAAAAAAACAAGGGAAAAGAAAAAAGAAATAATGCTATAAATAAAATAGCTAAAGTTCCGGTAGTATCATTAAACTAATTTTTTTATTAGTTAAAGTTCATTTTTTTCAGAATCATTAATTAGAATTAAACATCATGTATTTAGTTTGAAGGAAAATTCCTCCATTGAAATTTAGCTCCACATGTTTTTTTTTTACCTTTTAGAATAAAAATAAAAATTCATTAATAATTTGTAGTGATTGTTTTTAATCTATTTAAGTAGCGAGCACTCGAAGTTTATTGTTTTGGTGCAATGATATTGTATCAAAAAAATAAAATATATTATAATGTGGATCGTATATCAGAAACGTAAAATATACTATTATGAGGATATTGTATCAAAAATTTAAAAATACAGAAAAATGGAAAAAAGTTTTCAAAAATACCACTTTCTTTTTCTTTTTTTTTTTGTTTGCGTTAAACCTCATTACTCACACCTAACCCATATAAAAAAAAAAAAACTCAAATCTGGTAGATTGACTCAACGGCATCGACAATTGCTTTGACTTTTTTCCTTTTGCGTTAAATTTCATCACTGTACTAAAAAAAAACTCATACCATATCTATCGGACGAGGAACAAAACATGCCTCATGACATAATATAAGTAGCTTTACTTTTTGTTTTTGTCGTGGTTTTTATTTTTTATTTTTTTGAAAAAGAGGAGTTTTATAGTTAAAAACTTGAACTTTATAATTATTTTTAGGCAAAACCCATTATTTGGTCCCCAGACTATACGAGTTTTTCACACTTCGTCCCTAATCATTTATTTTGAAGAATTGAGTCCCTCAACTTTTATTTTTTTTTATTTTCATCTTTTTTCACTTAAAAATTCAAATTGAAGATGTTGTCTTCTATTGAATTATAAAAGCACATCTTAACCAATTATTGGTTGTGAGCTTGATCATTTTAACTTACTATTGATTGAGCTGCTTCAAGATGTTGATGCAAATTATTTGTTTTTGACAACTGGTTTAGACATGATTTTTGTTGAGATACGCTTTTATAACTTAATAAAAGACGACAACATATTCAATTTGAAATTTTGAGTGAAAAAAGAATGAAAGTAAAAAAATAAAAGTTGAGGGATTCAATTCTTCAAAATAAATGATTAGGGATAAAGTGTGAAAAACTCATATAGTCTGGGAACCAAATAATGGGGTTTTTCTTATTTTTACATTTATTTTGGGCATTGGAATTTGGAGGTAAATTCTCTGGATTGTACCAAAATTTTGCACTCAATTACAAAATGATATCATTACTTTAATTTGTATCTTTTCGGTACGAAAACATCAATTTTAGTTGCACCGGAAAATTCCAAACACACAATCAAGCCAAATTTAATGACATGGCAACCGGAAATGTCCAGTCATATGCCACATCACCGACATATAAGCAATTTACTAAATTTTATGAAAAACGTATAATTTTACAAATTTCACATTTTATCTCACATATTTTATGTGAAATTTTATTCATTTTTCACTAATTTATTTACAAAAAATAACCATTATTTTACAAAATAGTAACAGTATGTCATGAAATTTTATATTTATATGATAATTCTTATATAAAATATTACATTCAACTAACATAAATGAGTTAATTTAATTTCATTCAATAATTCGTGAAACGGAATAAGATTAAATTAAATTTTAAAAATTTACATTAATTGTAAGAAACAAAACCTTACAAAAAAATACAACTTCACAAAAATTCAATATCTTATCTCATATATTTTATGTAAAGTTGTGTTTATATTTTCTTAATTAATTATTTTACAAGGAAACACACTTACTTAACAAAAAAGTGAATTCACTTCACAGAAAATATACAAAAAGGTAATCATATTTCACAAAAATTTATATTTCTATTATAATTCTTATATAAAATAATAGTAATTTATTTTATTACATAACAAATAACATAAATGTGTAAAATTTCATTAAATAATTCATGAAACAAAATAAGATTAAATTTAATTTAATTTTACATTGATTGTGAGAAAAAATTTATGAAAAAACATAACTTCACAAAAATTTAATATATACTTACTCGCAAATTTTATGTAAAGTGTGTTTATATTTTGTTAATGAATTAGTTTAGAAGAAAACATATTTACTTAACAAAAAAGTGAATTTACTTAACATAATTATATATATATATGAAATATTTTTTAACATTAATGGAGATTCTAAATAAAATTTTAAGAATTTACATTAATTATGAGAATGAAACAAATATTACAAATAAAATGCATATATTCAAAAAAATTTATTATTTTATCTCACATGTTTTATGTAAAAATATAGTTCATTTACAAAAAAAATTACTTTCTAACAAAAAATTTAAAGTTGTGTTTATATTTTGTTAAACAATTATTTTACAAGAAAACACACTTAATTAACAAAAAAGTGAATTCACTTAACAAAAAAATACATATGAAACAGTTTTATCATTAAAATGTATATAATTAAATGATATTTTGAAGAAATAACAAACAACCGAGTTTTAAACGAAATTTAAAAAATTTACATGAGTTGTGAGAACAAAATAAATTTAACAAATAAAAATAAACAAATTTACAAAATTTTATTATTTTAACTCACGTGTTTTATTTAAAAATATAGTTCATTTAAAAAAATACACTTACTTATCGAAGAAGTGAATCTACTTTATGGAAAAATATATATTAAATAATTTTATCACTAATTAAAATTTTTAAAAATTAACAAATATTGAAGTGTTTTTTTACCTTTGATATATAGTTTATTATAAAAAAAATTAAATTGTTTATCTTTTACTATTTAATTGAAAATATTTAATTTACAAAAAACACTAACAACTTAACAAATAATTTAACTATTTATTTCAGTTTCATAATTTTATATTTATTTTTCTTGAAGTATTAGGATGTATAGAATTTTAGTGCTATTTTAATTATTTTAGTATTTCTAACAATTATATAGTAACCTGCTATAGCAGGTTAACATCCATTTTAATATGTTATTGATGACATTCTTGCAATGCTATTGCATATGATAATTAATTAAACCTTAAATGTCTAAATTCCATATTTATATTTTTAATTAGTTTTATTATTTCTTTAATCAATTTCATTATTTCCAATAGTTCCACCCTATATTATTCCTAAAAACTGTCATCGATAATCTAAATTTTAAAAAAACACAAAGCATGTTTTTCTATCATAGAAAAACAACCAATAAACCCACTTGTACATACCTTTTCAAGCAGAATAGATATTTTTAGACTCTCAATATCATGTTTCTCCTTTTGCTGAAACTAGTTGCTCTTATAATTTCGCTCACATTTAGGGTTCCTATTTGTTGCAAAAAAAATTCTCAAAAAGCAGAGAGGAAAGTCTAGTGATTGGGAGAGACTTTACTGAATTTATTGCAACAACGGTAAAAATATTGTCCAAACATTGGAAGTGCAATTGAGTGCCACTTGTACACATGGGATTCAACATAATATCATTTTAATATTGGTATATCAAAAAGTTAAGATTTTATTATTTTAATATGGTTTATTGATATTAGGAATGTATGCTAGCCCAAGAAAATAGGAGTGGCCACAGCCGGTCCGGGCTCTGAACTGAAACCAAATCTGAACCGGTCTAAAATCGAATGAAGACTGGTTTAAGGTCGATTTAAACTTTTTTGAACCATGAACTGGAACTGCCAATTGAACGGTTCCAAACTGAATTTTAAATAGAAAAATTTAAAAATATTATTATTATTATTACTACTGCTATTACTACTACTATTATTATTATTACTCTCTAAAATAATAAAAATTTTAGAACTAAAATTCTATTCGGAATTGGAACCAGAACCAGAACTAGCCGGTTTCGAACCAACCCTAAACTATCCAAAGTACGGTTCTATAAACCTTTGAACTGGAACTGTTTGGTTCCGAAACCGTGGCCATCCCTACAAGAAAACTTTCGAAGGCGTACTTAAATTTTGGCCCGAACATTAAGAGCCTAATGCCTTTAAATAATGTATGGCTAATTCCTAAAATAAATAAGGGGTCTTTACACAAATGCCCTAAGAAGTTGCCTAAATAACTAAAAAATCTCTTCTTTTCATTTATTATAGTGTGCCCTTAAACGGTAAAATATTTACCTGCATGCCCCTTCTCAATGCCAAAAACGTTGCTTCTCCATCCTTTCCATTGTTGATCTTTCTTCTTGATTCTGTCTTAAAATAAAAAGTATTCTCCTCCAAAAACTCAACTTTTTATGTAGCTCGCTATTTGACCTCCAATCTTTAGCCATGAATGGTGGCATAGATCAGTCTTGTGCTTTTATCGAAGACGTTAAGTATCTTGTTATCAAGGTGTGTTTTACTCAACTACTTATTTCTTTAATTCAACTAGATACTCAAGTTAATCATCAATAATCTTTTTTTTTTACTTTTAGTGCCCACTTATGAACGGATTTAATTGTTCAAGATCCCTTCTGTTGTGTACTGATTTTCCTTGCTTGTAAACTTTCTTATTGATAATAGTTGTCTAGAGTTGGAAAAACTTGTAAAGATTTGTTGGGAGCATGGTGCTTTAGGCACAAGGCTTATCGGTGCCAGATGGGGTGGCTATGCGATGGCTTTAGTGAAAGAGGCTATTGTCCCATAGTTCATCCTTAATTTGAAGGTAATTTTCCACTTTATTGACTAAAAAATTATTCCTTTTCTATATGGAAGAGTTATAGAGAATAACTAATAGAATTTAACATTTTTTGTAATTGAATCATGAAAAATTTTTTCAATCAAGGATTGACAATAATGTAATTCAGAAAGTGATCTCGACCTCTATGTTTATTGGCATGAGAGAGGAACTCATTGGAATATGCAGGGTTAGAGTGGTGAAAAACATGGAGGCAGCACCAATGTCTGTGGTGTTTTCACCGGTAAGATCAGACTTAAGATTGCTTGGGTCAGTCTTGTAAGCATGGTGGTTTGTGGTCATATCTTCTGGTCTTTGCCAACAGTAGTGGTTAGTGCTGCCATCTCCCACCTAACCAAAGAAACAAAAATAAATATGATTATAAATCTGCTTCTTTTAATGACATGACATTAAATTAATAAAAGTCTATTATTATTATTATTATCATCACTAAATTAGTGGATTATAGTTTTTTAGTTAATGCATAATAGGCTATAAATTATGTTAAAAAGTAGATAATCTCTTTAAAAAGGACAAATATAAGACCCAAATTTGTTAAACGATTAAGAAAAATTGAAATTTTGTTGTTAAAAAAAAAAGAATAATTGAAATTTTAAATGAACTTCAGTGAAGTTTTTTTTTTGAGATCCAGTATTTTTCTATTTTCCAAACATGGCAGGTTCTTGATTTAAAGAAGATGCATTATTGAGTACACTATAAATAGTGAATGTGGAAGTGAAAGGTACTCTCCATAGAGAACATAAAGTTCATGGTGAGCTTTAATGAAGTAATGAGTTCACCGCTTAACAACATTCATGGCATGATCAAGTTCACCACTAGCAGCCATTTATATGCCATACTCTATTGTATTCCAAGACATCATTGCAATAGTGAACGCCATAGGCAACCCAAATTAGTCAAATTGGCCACTGGTCAAGCCATCGCTAACCAAGGCATTGGCTACAGAAGAAAATGAGTGCAACAATGCTACTTGCTTTGTTAAAGTTTACATGGAAGGCATTCAATTGGCAGAAAACTTGACCTATTGGGCCCATGATGATTATCATGACTTAATCTTTTACTTGTTTTTGCATATTTTTTTTTATTGTTCAATTCAATTTCTAACATTTTTATTGTTTATTCTTTGTATATTTTTTGGTTTATTTTTGTATATTTTTATTTTATTATTATTATTATGAATATATAGAAGGTATTCTATACCGACAAAAAAATATATAAAATGATTGTATCAGAAATGTAAAATAAACATAAAGAAATCCAAATTGACAAAAACATAAATATAGAATTTTAGGGTACTCTATACAATAGGAAGTGGCGTGACAGTTTTATTTTTAAAAACTTTAAAGTGATTGTAATACAAATCCTAAAAGCATGAAATCTGAAATATTATTTATTTATTTTTCGTTTACTTTTAGTTTATTTTCTATATATGAAACAATCTCGTTATATTTTTCTTTATCTTTGATTCAATATATTATCATTATTATTATTAATTGTTTTATCATAGGTTGCCTGATATCTTCTATGTTAGCAGTTTTGTTCATCAGTACTAGAATATAAATTCCAAAGACATTAAATTTAAAATATTTTTTTTATAATTTGGTTCAATTTTTGTATATTTTTAGTTTATTTTGTATATTTTACGTTTCCAATGCAATATTCTCATTATAGTATATTTGCTTCTTCAATTTGAAGTTATGAGGCATTACTTTACTCTTTTAATTTGAAGTTATGAGAATATTTTTTATTTTTCATTTTCATTTACTTTATTTTCCATATATGAAACACTCTCATTATATTTTTATTCATCTTTGATTGGATATATTATTATCATCATTATTAATTATTTTATTATAAGTAGTCTCATGTCTGCTATGTTAGTGGATAATTTCCAAACATTAAATTTAAAATATTTTTTTATACTTTTGGTTTACTTTTTGTATAGTTTTAGTTTATTTTCCATATATTTAATGTTTCTGATACAATATCTTGATTACAGTGTAATAACCCTAATTTTGGTTATTATTATTATTATATTTCTTATTATTATTGTTATTGTTATTATTATTGTCTTTATTATTATTATTATTATTATTATTTTCATTATCATTATCATATTTGTTATTTTTATTTTTATTTTTATTATTTTATTGTTATAAGTTATTCTTATTATATATATAATGGGGGAAACTGTTGGGTAGTGGACACGTGGCACTGTCCATCATTTTAAAAGGATGGAATGTGGTCTGCACAGGAGAGAGAAGGGGAGCATTGGGAGCTTTGATATTTTGGGTGGTAAATTACCTTTTAATACTAAAATTTTTCCTTTCCTACTTTTAACACCCACACGACCTCCGATTAACCTCAAATTCGAACCATAGACTCGTTCCATCCTCCTCTTCATTCTGATAGTATTCTTTTTGCAAGAAGTGGCTCTGAATAGTTCAGAATTTGCATTTTTCAGTCAGCCATTCTAACTCATTTTCACACTATTTCAGTGATTTTCTAGCAACACGGTTGCTTCCTTTGCGCTCCTCATATTACCAGGAGTCTGTAGCCACCAACCGCATGTCTGATCTTCACCTGTTGAATATTAAGTGAATTTTTTAAGGTAATTTTGATTTATTTCTAGATTTCTTTATTCAGTGCATATTTTGGGTTGTTTGAGGTTTAAGTGTGTTCCATTAATTGTGGGGAACGTTTTAGTATAATTTTTTTAGTCGGGTGTCTCCCCCTTTTTTGATTTTGATAAACTTATTTTGAGTTTGAGAGAAAAAATATAAAGTGAAGTGTGTGATGATAACAATATAAAGTGAAGTGTGTGATGATTTGAATTCCATTATATGAATTTTACTCCCCATAAATTTATGCCTATGAAAATAATAACTTTAAAGAGTAAGAAATTCAAGTAAATAAAAATTAATGAAAAATATATATTTCTTTATTTCTCCCCCTGCTTGGCATGATAAGAAATATAAATTTTAAAATTTATCTCCTTATGTTAAAAAATAACAACATTAAATACTTGACAAAATATTTAAGAAACGTAAACACGGTAGAAGACAAATTTTACTGAGAAAATGCATCACAAAAATAGTACATATAGCATTTTAAAGACCAAGACCTAAAACAATGAAAAACATGAAAGTTCAACTTTTAAAAAAAAATTTCCCTTTTGTGAAAGACTAAGTAAAATTATGCAAGTAAGAAAAATAAGGCTTAACATCACAAATATTAACCATAAACTAACATAAAATAAATTAAACCATAAATTAACAGCTCACAGTTTCAGAAACCGAAAATAAACTGAAAAGCAACCAAACATAAACTGACGAGCAAACAAAGAAAAAGACATGAAAAGATAACTAGTCTTGAGGAGGAGGCAAAGGAGGATGGGTGAAAAGCGTGTATGAGCAAGAGTAGCCTTGTTGCTCATAAAGATAGTGGACATCATATTGAAGATGAGCGATGTTAGCATCCACTTGATTAAAGCATTCATTGAAATTTATTTCCATTAAGCTCATTCTATCAAAGAGTTGCCCAACCCATTGAGGTTCATCTCCCAAAGCTTGAGTTCTTTGTGAATTACCCTCTTGTCTTGGCCTTTTTCTTTGAGTAGGAACTTGAGTCTCTTGCCCTTCTTCTTGACCTTCACCTTCATATTCATCAATATCTTATAAAAGAGCATCCAAGAGCTCACTAGCTTCAAGATCATGCTTCCAAACCCAAGTATCATTAATAGAGGTAAATTTTTTGGAATTTTTGATAAAGTTATCATCAAGAAAAGAGGGGGGAGTGGATTGCAAAGGACCACGTTCAACTCCAAAGAATTCGGCTAATTTTGAGACAACACCTCCAACACAAATAGCACAAACTAAGGAATCACTTATAAGCCAAAATCTCCATTGAAAAAATCTTCCTAATTAAATAGGCTCATTATCAACAAGACAATAAAGAATGAAAAGATCATCAAGGGAAATTGTCTCATTTCTAAGGGCTCTTCCATTAATGGAATAAGTGATAAATTGATGAACATACCATAAAGCCTTGGATTTAAGATGAGAAGTTTAGTATGTCCGGCGGAGAAGTTTTGTGGAGCTTGTGGAGAACAAATCTCTTTCCAAAAATGATGAGCACTCCAATGAGGATTAACTTGAATATGTCCCTCTTGATTGAACCCAAAAAGAGTGTCAAACTCTTGATAGGTCATAAATCTTTCTCATCCACCCAATTTGAACTGCATGGAAAAATATGGATTTGCATCATCATATTTTACCGATCGCAGAGTGAAGGTAGAAAGAAATTCCACATTGAGAGAGTTGTAAGAAGGTAGAGGATTGAAAGTAAAATTAAATAACCCACCTCTCAAAAGTAATTCTTTGACTTCATCATAATAACCAAGAGATTTAAGAGTGGATTCATGCATAAATCTTGGTGGTATGAAACTTCTCTTTCGAAATTGAGACATTCTTTTTTTTGATTTCTTGAGCAGAATAAGAGAAAAGAGAGCAACTTTTTTTATTCTTTTTAGAAGGAGGATCTTGGGAGGAAGTAGGAATTTTTGAAGGTTTTTTAGGAGCCATAGTTTGAAGAGAATGAAAGCTAAAGAAAATAAGGAGAAAGATAAATATTGTAAAAGAAATGAGGAAGAGATGAATAATACGGAAAGGAAATAGTGTGGTATATATATAGGCTTGAGGGAAGGTTAGGAAAAGTTTAAAATTTGAAAAGGAGACAAAAAGTTTTTGAAAAATGTTTTTGACTAGGAATAATGACCCAAATAAACGCTAAAAAAATCAAATTTTTAGGGCTGTTAGGATTGAAGTCCCGGTAGGGATATGTGTATATCCCGGTCAGGACAGATATCCCGAGTCTGATCCCGGTCGCGATCGCAGACCGGGATCAGTTCTGTTTCTCAATTGAGAAATGACCCGAAATGAGTCCCGAGCAAGACGAGTTGCAATCCCTGGCGGGACACGCATAGCGCTGCCCAGAGCTATGACAGCTGTAGACGGCGGGGTTTAGCGCGCGCCCAAGTTTATTGCAACCGCGACACTATTTGAGCTCAAGGCTCTAGGGAACACACTAACCACTGTCACAAAGACATGGTGTGGAGATGTGGAGTCGCCACCCAGGGTAATAACTGGGACAAATTGAAAGTGGTGGTAACTCGATTCTCTAATACAAGCTAGCACGACAACCAGGAGTTCTGGATACGGAATACCAACTTCTTTTAGTCTTGTGTTCATTTAGATTTATTTTATTCATTACTATCTTATTCCCTAATTACATGCAATTTCATTAAACCCTAATTTGAACATCCATCTAACCCTAAGGCAACCAATCAATGAAAAAGCACATAAAAAATGCATTCAAAGTATAATGTCCCTAAATCTAAACTATATTTTAATT
>CATIWM010079775.1:0-18709 GCA_949671775.1 Mallotus repandus
ATATAAAAAAATTAATAATAACAATAATTAACATAAAAATAATATTTCCTAAAAATAATTTACAATTTAGTTTAAAACCAACAAATCAAATCCAATAAATCTAATTTCACAGTCTATTTTCATCATCGGGTCCTCTGTCGCATCCATACTCTAGTCATCCCGAAATTGGGTGCTTACAGTAGCAATTTTAGAAAAGTTTTTAATAAAGCATCTATAAAATATCGCACGATTAAGGAAGCTTTGAAGTCCTTCATTAATTTTGGTTGTGGTAGCTTTTTAATTACTCCGATCTTTTCTTTGTTAACCTCAATGCCCTTTTCGAACACTAAATGAATAAGCACCACTCCTCTAATGATTATAAAATGACACTTATTCAAGCAATCATAAAAAAAAAGGAACCATAAATAGAAAATCATCCATAAATACTTCCATAATATTCTCCATAAAATCTAAAAATATGGCCATCATACACCTTTAAAAAGGTTGTGGGGGCATTACAAAGCCCAAATGGCATTCTCCTATTTGCATATATTCCATGGTATAAGTGAAAGCTGTTTTCTCTTGGTCATCTAATTGAATTTAGAGTTGAAAGAATCTCGAATACCCATCTAAGTAATAAAAAAAATGCCTTGCTACATCTCTAACAATTAATCAATGAGAGGTAAAATAAAATTATCCTTCTTAGTAGCTTTGTTAAGCTTCCCATAGTATATGCACATCCTCCATCTTGTGACAGTCCTAGTAGGTATTAGTTCATTATTCTCATTTTTTATGTTTGTCATACCACTTTTCTTAGGGAATATATAAATTGGGCTAACCCAATTACTATTTAAAATTAGATAAATGATCCATGCATCAAGCAACGTCATTATCTCTTTTCTGACCACTTATTTTATTCTAGGATATAGTTTTCTTTGATTCTCAATAGAAGGTTTGTAACCTTCCTTTAAATGAATCTTATGGATGTCAAAAGCGGGGTTGATCCCTTTTAAATCATTAATGATATAACCTTTTGATAAAAGGGGTTCCTTCGAGCTCTTTCTTCAAAGGAGGATAAACACTATGCAAATAAGTTGTTTGAAGAGTCTATAAAATAGAGAATGTAAAAATAGGGCAAGGTGGGATCCCAATAGTCCTACTCCAATGTTGAAGTTAATTGAGGGTGTTTGAATAAGAAAGGAATTGATTGATGGGAGAGAATTGGTTACTTTATTATATTGGACTGGGATTCCATTTAAAGATAAAAAAGTTATAATTTCTGCAAATTAAAAGTGGGAATAATGGTTACACGCTAGAGTAAAAGTCAAAACCAACAAGTTAGTGGAGTTATTGGAGAAAGTGGGCAATGTTCGCACTCTACAGGTTCTAAGTCGCAGGTCTATCTACCTGTGGGAGCTTGTAGGCTGCAGGCTTGACTCATGTTGAGCTGACTTAGCATGTGATTAGGATTATAACCCTAGTTTATACGAGTTGAATTTTGACTATGTTATCATATATCCCCCACCCAAAATGTTAAAAAAACTTGCTTTTTTTTACTATCTTTTATAAGTCCTTATTTTTCGACATTAGTTCCACAAATGAAAGGTGTTTCTGCCTATTGGCACCATCAATGTAACTGCTTATGATATAAATGATTTATTTCTACAGGCAGTTTTATGCCTCTTGAGTTTTTCTGTTTTACAGCCTTACAACACGCTAAATATAGCCGATTGCCTAAAATTTAAATTTTAAATTTATTGGTTAATGTGATAAGGAACCTTGCAATTTCAAATTTTAAATTTAAGTCGCCATGTGTATTGAGGCTTTCCATTTTTAAAGATTTGCTCTTTATTATTAATAATTTGCATTTACTGAAAAGAAAGACTTCCTCCTTTACTTAAAGAAAAATCTTCCTTCATCTTACGTCGGCCTGTAAGTGCTTTTTTCTTATCTTTTTCCTTTTTCTATTGATCATGGCCAAAGCTGTTAAGTCATCTTCCTCTTCTTCCTCTGATAGTCTAACTGTAGTGAAAATAGAATCATTGTGGGTTTCTTCTCCCATAGGCCTACTAACAAGACCAAATCTCGTCTTCATGGCGGATCTAGAGTTCAATCTAGTTCTACTGACTCATCTAGGGGTCTTGTGGCTATAGACTTTCCTTCTATCTTTAATTCTAATGACTTAGATTTGTTAAGGAAAACTTATATAATTCCTTATTCCTTTAAGATGCATGTTCCCAATTCTTTGATTAGAATTTATGATGATCTCGGTTCCAAACAGATTTTGGTTTATAAAGAAATCCTCAAGGTAGGGGTGAGATTTCCTCTTTCCCTTTTTTTATATTTATGTGTTGAAAAATTCAACATAACCTTGAGCTAACTAAACCTAAATAGTTAAAGAATAATTGTAGGTTTAGGTCTATTGTCTGCAAAGCACAATATTCTGTTAACTACAGGATATACACTTTGGTTGATCAAGAAGTTCCCCCTTTCTTTTACCTTATACTAAAGATCTTTTTAGTATGCTTCCTTATACCAAAAAACATTGAAAGAAAAAAATTTTCATTTTAGAAAGTGATGTTGATTGGGATTTTAGTACCGGATGGACCACCTCTTATGACTCAAGAAAGCAACTTTTCTTTTAAAAGGGAGACTAAAAAATTATTGAGTCTTTCCTGAAGTTATCCTAACCTAGACTTATAGATGTCTGTGCCCTTATTGAGATAAAAAATTCCTATTGGAAACATGGTGGATCCTGAGAAGGAAAAGAAGAAGAGTCGCCCTTCTGGAGATGGTATTTTAACTTCATCTTCTTATTTTTAAAGATGGTATATTAATTATATTACTATATTTATTAAGTGTTTAACCCGCAAATATGGACTACAAGAAACTAAATAAGTTGCGGAGGCAGAGAAAGGCCTCAGGTGTTACCTCGACCATTCAAATTTTCCAAAGGAGCCTGAGAAGACTTCTGCTGAGAAGAATGACCTTTTTACTAGCCCTCCGAACGTAACCTTTAGGCCTATGGAGGATTTAACCTTGGGTCTTTCATGTTCAAAAAAGCTGAAATTAGATCTTGCAGAAAGTTCACATAAGGCGATTTCAACCTCTAAGGTTCACTCTTTCCTGCACAAGTAGTATAGTTCAAAAGCTTTTGTCTTTATAACACCTGTAGATGGCATGCTTTCAACTTTTTCTCTACTTCCTTAAGACAAATCAGAGCTTTCTAATTTGGCTGATACAAACTTGATTGATTCTAGCAGATGCCATATTTTACAGGTCACTTTCTTGCAACACTTTATTATTCTTATAGTTTACAACTTTATTTTATCCTTCTAATAGTTCGTAATTTGTTTCTACTGATATTGAATTCCATATCTCTCTTTACTAAAAATTCACAAGCATATAAAGATGAAATTGGTGAGCTCACCATTGAGGTGAACTTGCAAAAAATAAAGCGAGAAAAGATTCAAGAGAGGGCTTTGAAGATAAAGATTGAGCTTCAAAAGAAAATTAAGCTTTTAGAGGAGGAATTATTTGCTGCAAAGAAGAAAGTTGTTGTTCTTGAGGAGAAGGAGACTTTTCTAACTAGGGATCTGGATATTGTCAAATGACATGAGGCAATTGCCATTGATCACCTCTTAGAAACTTTGGATGATTACAAAGCAAAGATAATTGTAGAGTGCCAAAAGCGTTACCCTGAAAATGACTATAGCTTTATAAAAGATGTGGAGCTTTCTACTAAGGGAGAGCTAAGAATCAAAGGTGGCAAATACTCTATTAATGTAGACTCTAGCAACAATCCTACTTAGTGATTTTTTATTCTTTCTTTAAAATTGATGAACAATACATATGGCCTTGGTGGCCTTTAAATTTATTTAACTTTTATATTTTTAGAACAATGTTTAGATGCTTATTTAGCGCAAGGCACCTTTGTGTTTGCTTTCATAATATCTACAGACTTATTTGATTTTGCAATGATATTGAAAGTTTATGCATTCTTATCTGTTATAATAATTTTATAGATATTTTATTTTTAAGTGCATAAACCGCCTTAAGCTCTTTTTCATAATTTGATCTCATGGGGAAGTATCCATGATGGCCTTCTCATGTGTACACAAGGGGCCATGAATTTTTACAAGCTATTACATGCGATGGTAAAGTGACTTCCACCATTCAGCGGTGTACTTTTACCTTAGGAGAATGGGCTATATGACTTTTTAAATATAAACATTCATAGACCAACAATCTAGTGAAAAAAAAAACTTTTTCTTTAATCAAAAATATACTTACATCAAGTTTTAAAGGAATATGAAAGGATATATTCACCCTTCTTTTAGGGAATTAAAAGAAACTATTATAAGGTTATGTCAACCCTACTTTAGGGAATTCAACAACGTAAAACTGAGGCTGTTCTCACTAGCTTATGAAAAATTATCTAAAAACATCAAATATTTCTTTGACTTGAGCTAATTGGAAAGTGGCCTAAAATGTCCATACCCCATTATGCAAAAGGCCAGGCACTGCCTATAGGCATTTGGTTTGTTGTAGGTTGATGCGTGACTCTATAGAAGCTTTGACATTTATCACACCTTCTAACCAAATCTTTGGCATCTTTCAATATTGTGGGCTAAAAATATCCTTGCAAGGCTGCTTTCCTAGCTAAAGAGTTTACTGCCTCATGGGCTCCACAAATTCCTTAGTGTATTTCTTTTAACATATATTCTCCATCATCTGCAGTAACACATCTCAACCAAGGTTGGTTACAAGATCTTTTATATAAAATTCCATCAAGAAAGGAATAATTCACAGACTTTTGGATAATTTTCTTAGCTTCTCTATCTTCTGTAGGAATAATACCTTCAGATAGGTATTTAATTAAAGTCATCATCCAATTGTCTTCAATAATTATTGCAAGAATCTAGTAATTTTCCAAACTTGAGTGTTTCAGGATTTCTTTGAAGACACCTCTAGGAGGCTAAGCGTCTAAGGCTATAATTTTTGCTAAAGTGTCTGCCTCAATGTTGTTGGACTTGGGTGCTTGCTCTAAGGTCCATTCTCCTACATCTTCTTCTATTTCCTATATTAATTGTTTCACTTTGGTCAAATGTTTTATCATATGTGGTTCTTTTGTAGAAAATTGCCTTTTATGTGGTTCTTTTATAGAAAATTGCCTTTTATGTGGTTAGCCATAAACTAGGAGTCAGAATGTATCACCAAGTGTTCTGTGTTTACTTCTTTAGCTATGGATATCCCTGCAATAAGGGCTTCAAATTCTATAGCATTATATATGGTAGGAAAGTTTAAATATACCACATATTCCATTTTTACACATTTTGGGCCTTGGAGGATGATGCCTGCTCCTACCCCCTTAGAACCCACAGTTCCATCCATATATAGCTTCCATTCATGCTTTCCTTCTATCTATTGCTCCATTACTTCCTTCTGCATCTCTGACAATTTTCCCATAAAATCAACTAACACTTGAGCCTTTAATGCTCTTCTGGGCTCATATCAAATGTCAAATTCCCCTAGCTTGATTGCCCATTCCACAAGTCTTCAAGAAGTTTTAGCCTTTTGTAAGACTTTCTAGAGTGGTTGTTCAGTTCTGACGATAATTGTATGTGCCTGAAAATAAGGCCTAAGCCTTATTGTAGAGATAACAACCACTGATGCCATCTTCTCGATGACTGGGTACCATTGCTCAGCACCTCTCAACAATTTGGATATGTAATAAATGGGCATATGCTCATCACCTTCCTCTCTGACTAACACCAAAGCAATAATGTCATTAGTTATAGATAAGTACAAGTATAAAGTCTCACCTTGGTCAGGCCTGCTTAATAGAGGTAGGGAGCTGAGGAAACTCTTTAGGTCTTCAAAGGCTTGCTGACATTCGTCTGTCCACCTAAAATTCTTTAAGTCCTTTAATATCTTGAAAAAGGGCATGCAAATTCTAGTAGAGTAGCTAATGAATCTTCCTAAGGTTGTTATCCCTCCATTTAACTTTTGAACCTCGTTGATAGTTTTTAAAGGTGCCATGTTCATGATGGCTTAAATTTTTTCCAAATTAGCCTCTATGCCTCTTTGTGACACCATAAACCCCAAAAACTTGCCAGCCTTAACACTAAGACATACTTTTCTAGACTTAATTTCATCTCATGCTAAGAGAGTAATTCAAAGACTTGGCAAAGATCTTCTGCATGATCTTCTACTTTCAAGCTTTTGATAATCATGTCATCCACGTAGACTTTCACAGACGTCCCTATCATTTTCTTGAAAATCATTTTCACCAGTTATTGGTAGATGGCTCCTGTGTTCTTTAAACTAAAAGGCACTACCTTATAGCAATATATGCCTTTGTCTGTGAAAAAAGCTATTTTGGCTTGGTCTTCCTTGCATATAAGAATTTTATGATATCCAGCATATGCATCCACGAAGCTGTAGATTTCATGACTTGCGACATAATTAACAAGTTAATCTATATTAGGAAGAGGATAATAATATTTATGGCAGGCTTTATTCAAGTCTATGAAATCAACACAGAGTTGCCATTTACTATTAAGCTTTTTAACCAATACTACGTTGGCTAGCCATTTAGGATATAAAATTTCTCTTATGAAGCCTACATTCTTTAGCTTATCAATTGTCATAGATATGATTACCTATATTTATAAGGAGTGATTTTGCTTTTTTTGAACTATAGGCATAGCCTGTGGATCTACATTTAGCTTATAGCATATCAAATCAGGACTTATTCTTGTAATATCATATGGGTCCCAGGCAAACACTGACTCATTTGCTTTTAAAACTTCTTCTATTTTTATTTTAATATGCTCTTATAAATTTGAACCAACATTTAGCTTATGGCATATCAAATCAGGACTTATTCTTGTAATATCATATGGGTCTGAGGCAAACACTGACTCATTTGCTTTTAAATCTTCTTCTATTTTTATTTTAATATGCTCTTATAAATTTGAACCAATGAAAAGTTGTTTACCTATTGTAAAGATCATTAGTTCCATTTGCTCGTCTAATGGCTTAGTACTGACTTTCTTTGGAACATTCAAAGTCTCCACTATTAATAATTGAGATGCATCTTTTAATGTGTAGAGGTGTGCTTCTATTGCCGCCTTATGATTTCCACTGACCACAGCAACACCAGTCTCTATAGGAATCTTCATGGTTAAGTATCTGATGGAGGTATAGGCTCTTATATCATATAGAATTGGCCTCCCGATGATTGCGTTACAGGAAAATGGGATGTCTATAACCATGAATTATGCTTTAAACTTCTTAACATGCTCTTCATCTCCTAATTCAACTGTCAAGTCTACGGATCCTTCAATATGCACCTGTTTTCCTCCCAATCCGATAAGTGGAGTATAAATTGGACAAAGGTTATTAAGTTTTAATCCCAAGGCTACATATACCTCAAATGTTAGTAGATTAACCTCAATTCAATCATCAACTAACATTCTTTTTAAGATAAAATTTTCAACTATACCTTCTACTACTAGTGAGTCATTATAAGGAGATGTTACCTTATTTCATCATCTAAATTAAATATAATCGGTGCTAGAGGTTCCATTTTGTTGATCCTTACTACTAGGACCTCGTTGTTATGCCTCTTCCACTTAGCTAAAACATCTTTTAGTATGGATCTGCCTATTATAATGTTCGTTGAACCTTGAGGGGTAAAACAGTCATTTTTAATAGTCACAAGTAATTAAGTAAAATTATATTTAATCCATGCATTTAAGTATTTATATTTAGGTTAATTAAATTTACAAATTCAAGTTTTAGCATAAGTAATTATAAATGCATCATAATCACGATTGAACAAGTCAAACAATGAGAAGTTAACACTTTGATTTCATTAAGTCTTCAACATAGTCTGGGCAAAATCAAATATCAAATTTTATATCGAAGGCTGAAGTCAGATTTAGCCAAATATGATAGGAATCTTCATTATAAGTTGTCATAAGCAAATTCCAATTATAAAAGAATTTTTTAAAGCAAAATTACAGAGATTCAATTTGCAAATTTCTAAAATTTTTTTAGAGTTGTCATGACCAGTGTCACTACCATCATCGTGAGTGAAGTGAGTCATGACACACCAAGTTATGAGTGGTGATCAACTTATCATGACCAATGACGACCTCCCCTAATTCAAAAACTTGGCACTACCAACAATAGGAAGTGTCATCACTTATGAAAGTGCTCAAATTCAAAATCATCTTTGGCACTTGATTATCATAATCAATGACAATAATTGTCATGAATCATGAGAAAGTTGTAGAGGACTTTACTGTGGTAGTTAAACGACACCTCCAACAGCTCTTTTTCTCTATGAGAGTATAAATATTACTCTAAACTAAGCTGGAAGTAGAGAATGAAGTTGAGCAAAAATATTAAAAGTTATCTTTGAGCATTTATTCTTAATTGTAATTTTGAACCACCCAAGATCTTCATCTTTAATTCTTTGTAATCTTTGCTATCTCAAGAGTGTTCTTGAGTGTAGGTTGTGAGTGTTTAATATAATCATTCAACAGATCAATAGTGAGATTGAGTGAGTTGGGATTGGGATTTAAACACTTGTAAGCTATGACGATTATTCTTAGCATTTGGATTTTAGTGTAAGCCTTTGAAAAAACACTTGGGTTTAAGTGTGAGCCTTGTGAAAAACACTTGGGTTTGAGTGTGAGCCTTGGAAAAACACTTGGGTATCTTCCATTTAAGCTTGTAAGGGTTTGATCTACATCTTGAAGTAGATTGATAGTGGATTAAAACTCTCAACAAGTGGTTAAAGAGAGGATGTAGGCTTTGAGGGCTGAACCTCTATAAATTCCTTATGTTTTTCTTACTCTTCTTCTTCATTATATTGTGCTTTAACCCTTTATTAGCTTTCTCTTTGTTGAAAATTTAGCTTTCTCTTTGTTGAAAAATCAAAATTCCTTATCTAGCTCTAAAAACTAATTCACCCCCCTCTTGGCACTCGTGGAATTATAATGTTAATGACCTTTACGGGCTCTTTGATGGCCTCCCTTTGAATTCCCTTGTCTACAACTTCTTTACCTATCGCACGCTTTTCGTTTATGGCTCTAGAGCCAAAAAAACACCCTAGCACTCCTCTTTGCACTAAACGGTCTATCTCTTCCTTTAAATGCCTACAATATTTAGTATCGTGGCCTACATACCTATGAAGTTTGCAATTCTTCTCCTTATCTCATTTTTCAACAGAGTAGTGGCCCATTTGCTTTAGCTCGTGAATGTCATCTCCAAACCTCTTGACCTACATTAATGCTTCAGCTCTCAAAGCGTTGAGTGGAGTGTAACAAGCATGGCAGTATGTGCTCCTGCTTCTATCTTCTCAGCTTCTACCTCCACCCTCTTGACTTCTCCTTCTTTCTTCCTCCCTAGGCCATTTTTTAGCAAATATGACCTACAGCCTGATGGATTTCTATGCTTCATCTAACTTTATAAACTTTTGGGCTCTGCTCATCAACTTAGTAAAGCTTTTAGGAGAATTAAGATATAATGAATCAATTAGCTTGGCATACTTAGTTCCCTGTTGCATAGCAATTAAAGATTCACTATGACTTAAATTTTCTATTTACACGGCCACTTGTTGAAGTGGCCGATGTAGCTCCGTAGGCTTTAACCTTCCTCTTGCACGACCTTTTGGAGGTCCAAGGATATCTTCTTTATGGGGATACTAGTGATGAACCTTGCTTTAAACATAGTTGCCAATTGAGAAATGAAGTGATGGAACCTTCTTCTAGCACCAAATAACATTATTGAGCAATGTCCTTCAATGTAATAGGAAATACCTTGTAAAGTAATGCTTCAGAAGTTGTGTGGAGGTGCATTATGGTGCAAAATTTGGCCAAGTGAATTCATGGGTTAGAAGTTCCATCATAGGATTCCAGCTGTGGAATCTTAAATTATGAAAGAAAAGGCACTTCTAGTAATTGCTTTATCAATGGTGAAGTATGTGCCAAATCCTGATCTAGCTCCTCAAGTGCCAAAGCTCCACGCCTTTTTATTGCCTCTAAAACTTTCTTTTCTACCTCTACATCTACTATCTGAATGTTTTTCTCCTTTGCATCACTCATCCCATCCCATGATGAATCTTCACTAAAGATGGTTGGACTAACTATCTTAATTACCAGTGCTTTTCTTTTTGTACCTGGCGAGTGTTATACTTTAGAACTGGTGATTCCTTTACTTTTAGAGGCATATTTACTACCACTGCCATGGCTTGTTCTACTCTTTTCATAAGAGTAAACAGGTCTTGATGAATAAAGGATAGCTCAGCTTTTCCTGCTGAGTTTGGTGTCTCTAGGATAGGTTCGCCATTGTTGATAGCCTGCGAATCTTTAGGGTTCTAACTTGACGACCTAATAAGAGCTGGATCAGTAATGAGTGGTTACATATGGTCATCATTAGGGGAATGATCTGCCACGGTATAGTAGCTTAAAGGAAATTATGAAATTTGAATAGTCCGCGCTCATTGCACCAATGATAAAAGGGGTTCCCTTGAGCTCCTTCTTCAATGAAAGATGAAAACTATGCAAATGAGTTATTTAAAGAGTCTACAAAATAGAGAATATAAGAATAGGGCCAGGTGGGATCTTGGCAGTCCCACTCTGATGCTTAACTTAGTTGAGGGTGTTTAAATAAGAAAGGGATTGATTGATTGGACAGAATTGGTTACCTTGTTGGATTGAACTGGGATTCTAGTTAAAGATAAAGTAGTTATCATTTTTCGAGAGATTCTCAATTAAATGGGAATAATTATTGCACGCTATAATAAAAGTTGAAACCATCACATTAGTGGAGTTATTGGAGAAAGTGGGTGATGTTATGCTCTACAGGTTCTAGATCACAAGTCTATCTACCTGTGGAAGCTTGTACCCTGCAAGCTTGTCCCATATTGAGCTAACTCATAATGTGATTAGGATTCTGACCGTAGTTTATAGGAGTTGAATTTTGATTATGTTATCACCTATAATTTTCTTATAGTCTCTAACTCTCCTAAGAAACTTTTCCACTTATCATCATTCAAGTGAGCATTAACTGTAATTGGACAAGTAGAGTTGGGTCCAAGAAAAGTATACTTTAAATTGGGAGAAAGTTGTTTAAGTTTAACTTTAGGTGTATCTTCTTTCCTCGAAGGGCATATATGGTTAAGTTCATTGGTTAGAGCCTTAATGATATACGGAGAGTAAGCTTTAAATTTGCATTCAAAGTTTGAGTATAGGCAACCACTTTGTGGTTTTCCTTCTCTATCTCAACTTCATGAACTAAGTATGCCTCTAGTGGATCCCTTGGATATTATTGTCTAAAAACTTATTCTACACAATTTTGAACAACAACATCTACTCAACAACATGAATTCATCATTGAGGGTTGCTTCACCATCTTAAAAACATCAAACTCAAGTATCTCTTCCCCAACTTCAAGTGTTATCTTTCCTCTTTTGAAGTCAATGATTGCTCCCATTATAGCTAAAAAAGGATGTCTTAGGATAATATAGATATGAAGGTCCCCTTCTATCTCAATAATCATAAAGTCTCTAAGGATATAAAATTGCTCAACCTTAATAAGCACATCCTCTAATATCCCTACTAGATATATGATTGACTTATCAGCAAGCTATAGTGAGATAGTGGTAGGCTAAGGCTCTCTTATGTTTAATTTCCTGTGCAAAGATAAAGGCCTTAGGCTTACACCAGCTCCAAAATCACATAATGCCTTACTAATTGACACTTTACCAATAACATAAAGTATAATAATACTCCCTAGATCTTTAAACTTTAGGGGAAACTTATTCTTAATAATCACACTACACTCTTCATTCATTGTGATTGTCTCAAAATCTTTCCATTTCCTTTTATTAGTGATAATCTACTTAAGAAATTTTACATGTTTGGGTATTTAAGTGTTAGCCTCCAAAAAAAGGAATAATGAGGTTGAGTTATTTGAACACATCTAAAACCTTCTTAAATTGCTTATCCAATATTGCATTGCTAAACATTTATAGGAAAGGTAGGTCAGGTGGGTATATCTCTTTAGGCTCACTTTAGGTTCCTTTTTCTTCTTTTCATCTACCCAGCTTCTTTGCTTGTCTCATCTTACTGAACCTCCTTTGATTGAGTTTTGACCTCCACTTCAGGCAATTACATCCCACACCTCAATATTATTTCCTACATATGCTTCTTTAGGTTCTTGATCAACTCAGAAGTTTACCTATTAACTCAAACCAGCTTTAAACCTATCCCTCAAACCAGCCAAGCATATGTATATACCAACAAATACACCTTTAGGCTCCTTAAATTGAATTGTTCTTCCAGGATTTGATCTCAATATGTCATGTTGATAATCATACAGTCTTAAATTCTGTAAACTTTTATCATCAATTATTTGTTTTAGTGCCTGACTCTTTGCCCTCCAAGCTTTCATCCTTCCAATCTTTAGCTTCATGTCTTTCTTAACCCTATCAATAATGCTTTGAATAGGCCATACTGAATAATTTTTTAATTCTTTGAGGTATTTCTGGGCAAGCCACTTTGATGTTAAGCGGAAGTTCTTATGTTGTTTGCAGCAGTTAATTATATGCTTCAAATTGTAGCTCCTCAGTTGGAAAGTCTTATCATCCTTATCTTTCATGTTAAAGTTTGCCGGATAAATAAAAAAACCACACTCTTTAAAGCACTTGCACCTTACTCTTGCATTGTCATTTTTTGCAAAATACAACTAGTATCTATATCTAATCCCCCTTATGCAAGCTTACTTGAAAACTTCCTTGTTTTTAAATAGCATACCAATCTCAAATATAGGATTCATTGTATTCTCTTTAGCATTAAAGAGTGGGAATTGCTTTGATGGTCTATCCACACCTTTTTCCTTAGAGTCTGATGTAGTTTATAGTTCATAAGAGAGTCCATAATATGGTTCAACCTTGTTTTGATTGAACCTCATTGTGGACTCCATACCCCCTATTCTCAATCCGATGCCACTGTTTTTTGGCCTACCTCTCTTCCTTTTAGGTGCAGCTAAAATTTCTTCATCTTCAGTCCCAACAACATCTATTTCAACTGCTTTAAACCCAGCTGCTTCTCCCTCGACTTCTATCCTTATTATTTTTGCTTCTCCCGCTGCTGCTTCTGCTTCTGTTTTACCTGCTGGTATTGCACTCTCATTTCTATTATTTTTATTTCCACCATCAGTATTTAGTTGCCCTGTTGATCTTACTACATCAAGCAAGCCCTCATCTCCCTCCACTATGTCATAATCTAGATCAATTACATTATCTCCCTTCCATTTCACCTGCACTTTACTTCTCACAACCACCAAACTCATCAACTTTGACTACTGCATTCTCATTCTGAAAATTAATATTTGTATTTTCTTTTTCGTTCACCGTAGCAGCATTACTCATTTCCTCCTCAGCTTTAATATGCATTTCTTGAACTTCAATATTAATAGTACTTTCTTCATTTGCCACATATGCAATACATAGTCCACTTTTACTAACTTTGAAAACTTCATTCTCATTACATTTTATCTTCTCAACACTTTGACTACTCACAATCATAACACTATCATCATTTATTTCCTCTATAACCACACAACATTTTCTTCTAAGATTTACCAACTCTTCTCAGTCATCATATGCCAAATGTTTCACATATACATCAATTAACCCATAATTAGTTGCATGTAAACTCATTTAAAAAACACAGGCATCGTTCTCGGTAATTTCAAACCATTATGAAAATCCATCTCTAGCATTCTTTAATAATATTGGAATTCACCCATCAAGCCTAAACTTCCTACCCATACATAAATTAAAACTAATGATATCTTATCAACTTCAAATTCTTTAGAATCTTCATCACCATCATAGTATCCCCATTCATCCAATTCCCCATTATAATGCAACAAAATAGCAAATGTTACATTCCCTAATCCATCTGTTCAAATAGAAATAAAAATAAAATATTTCAATAAGTTTATAAAAAAAAATAAAATACTCAGTCCTAACTTTCATGGCATAGACACCATTAAAAATAAAAAAAGCATATACTTCAGTCCATGGCAAACTATTTGGGATTTTAAATGACCTTTTCTTCAAATAAATTATTCCCTTCATCTTGTAATCCAAAAATTATTCAATTAAATATAAAATTACATTTTATAGTTGAATATTGTGCCTTTGCTATACTTGAGTCCTCAACCATGTTCGATAATGGCCCATAATGTATCTCCTTTAGTTGTCTTTATTGCCTCCTCCCTCATCCTTTATGACACCAACAACCAAGATTTATAAGGTTTCTTTACTTTTGTCTACAACAACCATTAGGACCACTTTCACTTTCTTTACCTTTTATGCTCACTTTCACTTAAACAACACCAAAAAAAATAAAGACAACTTTACCTTTCCTTTCCAACTTTGTCTGTCCTTTCTTCTATTGCTACCCAAAATTTGAAGCTTTTGATTATGATTTGTATAAAATTGATTTAGGTTTTTAGTTTTTAGTTTCTTAGTTCTTTAATGACATTCCATTTGGCCAAAAAAAAGTTAAGAGGGAAACGATGGCCTCTATTTTTTTATTATTTAATGGAACTTTTTTTAGTTTAGAGGATGGTTCCACGTGGCAACATGCAGGGGCCCACGTGGTCTTAGGTTCCTTTTTGCCCATCATTTTGATACATCAGCATCCCTAGATATGCCACATTGACATTCTAGTGCTGATTTAATAAAAAATCATCGAAAGGGGGATCGTTGTTGCTGAAATTAAAATTCAAAGATTTTTGTGAGCCTAATTGATTCTTCAAGACTCTAATGGGAAAGGGGTATAAACATAGGAACTATGAGTGTAAATAACCCAAAGTTTTCCAACATTCCCTCAAAACTTGATTTAGGTTTTTGTTGTGGAGGTGCATTCTTATATTGAAAATTAGGCAGAGCAGCTTTATAGTCTTAATTAAAGTTAGAATTCCCTCAATTGCTTCATGAGAAGTTTGCATGATTCCTCCACCCTAGATAGTATGTGTTGAAGTAGGGGTTTCCTTTGGACCTACTTATTAAAATTGTTCAACGTATTAAGTTACTCAATGGAGTAATTTTGAGGAGGGATATTGCCTTATTGACACTCCGCAATGGAATGCCCACTTTCTTCTTAAAAATATTAAACTCAACTGTCTCTTTCCTAACTTCAAGTGTTATCTTTCCTCTTCTAACATTAGTTAATGCTCTTGTTGTAACTAGGAAAGGACATCCTAAGATAATAAGGATATGAAGGTCCTCTTCCATCTTAAGAATCATAAAGTCTTTAAAGACCTAAAACTGTTTAACCTTGAAGAGCACATCCTCCAATATCTCAATTAGATATATGATTGACCAATCAATAAGTTGTAATGAGATGGTGGTAGGTTAGGCCCTCCCCTGTTCAATTTCCTGCACAAAGATAAAGGAATTAGGCTTACACTAGCTCCAAGATCACACAAGGCCCTACCAATTAACACTTTACCAATAACAAGATATATTGATACTCCTTGAATATTTAAGCTTCATATGAAGCTTATTCCTAATAAGCACACTACAGTCTTAATTCATTATGCTTGCCTTAAAATTTTCTTATTTCCATTTGTTAGTGATGATCGCCTTAAAAAAATTTTTCATGCTTGGACATTTGCGTGACAGCCTCTAAAAAGGGAATAGTGATGACGAGTTTTTTGAACACATCTAAAACCTTTTTAAATTTTTTATCCAATAACGTAATGCTAAACCTTTATGGGAAAGGTAGACAAGGCGGGTTGGTCTATTTACTTGTCTTCATCTTCCACAACTTCTTTACTTGTCTCATCTTACTCAACCTTCTTAGTTTGAGTTTTGATCTCCACTTGGGCAATTGCTTCACATTCCTCAACATTATTGCCTTTATATGCTCCCTTAGGTTCTCAGATTAGCTCAAAAGTTTACCCACTTGTTAAGAATTTGAAGAGCTAGCTTATAAGGCAATTTTGTTCTCTAGAATTTTATTGTTTATTGCCAATTAATCAATCCTCAAAGTAGGTTTTTGGATTATAAAATCTTGTTGTTCAGACTTCTTAGTTTGCACTTGAATGAAGTTTTCTAATATTGCCTGAAGACTTGATTTAGGCTCTTGTTGTGGAGGTGCATTCTTCTATTAAAAAACTAGATGGAGCAGTTTTATAGCCTTGATTAAAGCTAGATTTCCCTCCTTGATGACTCCATGAGAAATTTGGATGATTCCTCCACCTAAATTATATGTATTGGAGTAAAGGTTTCCTTAAGAGCTACCATTAAAGTTGTTCAATGCATTAAATTGTTCAACAGAGTAATCTTAGGAAAGGATATTACCTTATTAGCACTCTGTAGTGGAATGTCAACCTCCCTACATCTCATATGTAAGAATAGGCAAAGGAAAAATAGCTAAACTATTCTTCTCCAATTTTTTAGTAAGTGAATTAAATTTAGCATTAACTAGACTCAATCCATCCACCTTATAAACACCTACAGTCCTTTGGTATATTCGTTTCTCCATGTTAATGGTAGTTGGTAGATGCCATCTTCTTGAAAAGGGCATAAACAACTCTTGAGTAATTGCATCAATGGTGATCTGCATGGACTTGAAAAGGCCTTGATATAAAGTTTACATTAATAACCATTCTAGGATACCATGATACAAACAATGTCTTTGTAGGTCGTTGAATCACTCTTATGCCTCATATAGAGCTCTTAGTAGTATTTTGTTATTTTTCCCAGAGGAAAATATTTAGCAAGGAAGGCTCTTGAAAGTAAGTCCCATGAAGTTATTAAATTGAGTGCTAAGGAGCTCAACCATAGCTTTGCATTATCTCTAAAAGAAAACAGGAACAACCTTAGGCATATTGCTTTTTGAGCCACCCCAATCATCTTGAAAGTATCACAAATGTCTAAGAAGGTTTATATATGCACATTTAAGCCTTCACTTGGTAATCTACTAAATAGGTATTGTAAGACCATTTGAATAAATATGGGTTTTGACAAGTGATTTTAGAGGGCATTTTGGAATTACATCTTTGTAAAAGGTACACAATAGTAAGAAGCAAATTGTAAAACATGTGAATAGTATTAGCATTAATTCTAGGGGCATACTATGAGACATCTAAAGTTACTCATCACTAAAATTCTAGGGCAAACCTTAAGGAGTCAAATACATATGTCTAATATAATCAATATATGAGAAGTATGAAGCAAAATTCATTCCTTCAGTTTAAAGGACAAACATTATCACTGCCCGTAGTTTAATTTTTAGGGTCTTGATATTCACATCCATTTTTATATTAATTCAATATCAGTCTTTATCAAACCCATTTTTTTAAACCGGGATCATTAATAAAAGAAAGACTGATTTCTTAAGATTTATTTCAAACATAAAAGGCACAAAAAAAATCCTTTCATGCGTTAAACTCAATCCATATCTTATACACATTAAGATTTATTTTTAAGCATGCAATCATGCATCAAGTCACATGATCAATTATATCAGTTTTATTACATTCAACATGCATGTTATATCATTAAGTCCATAAGCATATGGTTTTATTTTTTTTTTATCATGGATCATATCAAATGTTTTGAACATGCAATCGTGCATACATCTGTGAATTAAGTCATATGATTAATTGCTATAATCTATTTATATCAAATGTATTATATTGCTAAGCCATGATAGGTCAAGGAAATCAAGCATAACATTTCATTCATTCTCTTCTAGGACATTAATATAAGCTAGTTATGATTTCTACAAGTCTAAACCATGATTCTTGAAAATGTGATCAACCACATATTTTTAAGTTTTAAATCTTTTTAAAATGGGGCAATCATTAAATCTTTCAATAATGGGTCAACCATAAAATTTTTAACTTTCATGTCATAAATACGGGCTAGTCCCAAATTTCTAAAGTTTTTAACTCTAAAAATATAGGTTAGCCATAAATTTTTCTAGTTTGGATCCCTTAAGATCATGGGTCAAACAAGATAAGTTTTTGATGTAGTCTATCCACAAAATTTTCAAAACATCCAATCTTTATTAAAGACACACAAAGTTTTCAATTGAATATCCTCTCGATTATTTTAACATTGAGCACTAATTTTTAGTTTAATTCTCTCGAAATTTTGATATTAAGTGACAGATTTTAAGTTTCAATCTTTTTTGAAATTGTTGATGTTAAATGGATAATAGGCCGTTCTTGGACTTGTTAATGCCAAAACAGTTTTCTAATTTGTAAATCCAATTTTCTACCTAATAAGGCATATTTAATTGCTTTATCCAATCTTGCCTAAGCAGGCACATAAAAAATTCTTCTTGGAATGCTTTATGCCAAGATGAATTGATAAAGTTACTTAAAATAATTGACACTAAGTAATAAAAGTTTTTTCTTTTCCCCTTGAATGATTGACACCTCTATAAATTGGTAGAGTTACTTGGAATGATTGACAGCAAGTGACAACAATTCTTTCTTCTCTTAGAATGAATGACATCGAGTAATGGAAAGACAAAAAAAAAATTCTCTTGGAATGATTGCCCCAAGTGAAAAATGAAAATTTCTCTTGAAATAATTGATGCCAGGATGGATAGAAGATGTCTCTTGGAATTGTTGACACAAAGTGAAAAATGAAAATTTCTCTTCAGATAATTAATGTCAT
>CATIWM010079789.1:0-14366 GCA_949671775.1 Mallotus repandus
ATTCTATATTTCTTACGAACTCGTATGCTTGTGGGAACCAATCAATAATCTTAGTCTTAATGCATCACTAGACACGCCATTTTACTTGAGAATGATTCATTGCTATCATTGAAACCCTAAGAATTGCAATAGAAGGAAATATTAATCTTATTAGAAAGATGAATGCTTGATTAATTGATTTAAGTCTAGAGATAGCTTAAATTATTTTAAAATATAGTGATACAATCCCTAACATCATTCTATCATTAGCTTGTTAAAATTTATTTGCTTGTTAAAATTTAAATTAATTGATTTTATTATTTAGTTGCATTTTGGCTATTAAAACTTAGCAATTATAATTCACTTAATATTTGATTCTTAAACAAGTTAAAAACATAATTTTTAGTTGGATAAACATTCAATCCTCGTGAGATCGACTTATACTTATTCTATATTACTTGACGAACTCGTATGCTTGCGAGAACCAATCAGTTACCTTAAATTTGACTAATCATCACAGCACGACACCTTTACAACTAATTCATTCAGATGTATGGGGTCCTACCGCTTTATGTTTTTTCTCTGGTTTTAAATATTTTATTATATTTATATATGATTATTCTCTTTTTACTCGGTGATATCCCATTAAATGCAAAAGTGAATTTCCTGCTTTTTTAAAAAGTTTCAAATTTTGGTGGACAAGCAATTTGATTCCAAAATTAAAGCTTTTAATTCTGACTGGGGTGGTGAGTATCGTCCTTTGCATACATATTTCTAAAACACAGGAATAATTGACCGTATTTCTTGTCCCCAACTACAGAACGCAAAATTCATAATATTATAGACATAGGTTTGGCTCTTTTAGAACACTGTGGTGCACCTTTTAAATTTTGGGAATATACTTTAGAAACATCCATTTATTTAATAAATCGCATGCCCACACATTCTCTTACAAATGAAATTCCATACCAAATTTTGTTTAAAAATAAACCATATTATTCCTTTCTTTGTCTTTTTTGGGTGTGCTATTCATCCACTTTTACCTCCTTATAATACAAATAAATTTTCATTTCGTTCAAAACAGTGTGTTTTTTTGGGCTACTCACTCCCCTCATCATTTAGGGTATAGATTATACATTGCGAGGCACATTCAATTTGATGAACAATTTTTTTTGTTTAATCATGTGTCGAATTTACAAAATAAATTGGATGCCCAGCACATCAAAGACCAATCTTCTCCTTGGCTATAAGTTACACATCAGATTCCATGTTCCCCACCAATGCAAGGTATTGTATCTACATCCAACACTACCACTTCATCTTTTTTTTATTCTAATTTAAATCCTAACAAAACTACATCTGGATCCACCTTCCACTCATCACCTATCCCATCCCATAACTCACCCACACCCTCATCCATTTGGCAACAACAATCTAACCCTCCTTTATCTTCTTTTTCTTTTAATCCAAATCTAAATAAAACTACATCTGCACCTTCCACTCATCACCTATCCCATCTAGTAACCCACCTAACCAACCAATATTAAATCCACATCCTAACTAATTTCCATCTGACCCAATTTATACCTCATCCCTACTATCTTCATGTAACTGCACCTCACTGGAAATCATATCCATTCCACAATAAACTATTTTTAATCCTGATGGCATTGATCTCTATGTTGATTTACGTCCTCTTCCACCCCCAACCGACATAAAACAACCCACCATGCAATGTACTCATCACATGATGCTTCATCCGAGTATAATAAATCAAAAACCATAAGCCTTTCTCACTTCCTCAACTCTACCTCAACATGTATCCCCTTCTTAACCCACCTCTTTTTCCAACGTTCAACACTTATCCGAATGGCAAAAAGCTATGACTAATGAGATGGAAGCCTTGTACAAAAACAACACATGGGTTCTTGTTCCTCCTCCATCTTCTGCAAATATAGTAGGCAATAAATGGATATACAAAGTGAAACGTAAAGCAGATAGGACAGTTGATCGATTGAAAGTACACTTGGTGGCATAAGGATACACATAAGAATATGGTTTGGACTATACAAAGACCTTCAGTCCTGTTGTTAAACCCAAAAAATTAGAGCAGTGCTTTCTATTGCAGTTTCTCGTGGTTGGACACTTCGCCAATTGGACATTAGCAATGCATTCCTTAATGGCAAATTATAAGAAAATGTCTACATGGTTCAACCTCAGGGGTTTTTTTTTGATAAAAATGTAAACTCAATAAGTCTCTTTATGGTCTTAAGCAAGCACCACATGCTTGGTACCAAAAACTCACCAATTTTTTATTCTCTATTGGCTTCATGGGTTCTCGGGTTGATTCTTCTTTATTCCACTATACCAAAAATACTAATCAATGTTTTCTTTTAGTATATATGGATGATGTCATAATTACAGGGAACAGTTCGACACAAACTCAAAATCTCATCAACAATCTTGCTACTGCTTTTGCACTTTAGGACCTTGGCAACTTGCATTATTTTCTTAGAATCTAGGTTCGGTCTTGTTCAACTGGCCTTCTCCTTTCTTAAGAATCATATATTCAAGACTTGTTGAAAAATTCTAGCATGTCTGGATGTAAACTATGTTAACACCAATGATATTTGGGACTCCTCTCTCAAAAACTCAAGGCATGCTTTTATCTTCTAAAGATGCCACCAAATACGGAATAATATGTGGAGGTTTGCAATATGTCACACTTACAATACCAGACTTGTCTTTTTCAGTTAATAAATTGTGCCAGTACATGCATCATCCCACAGATGTGCATTTTAAAGCACTTAAACATGTCCTTCGATATCTTGAAGGCATATTTAAACAGAGCTTGTTTCTCAAGAAAATGCATTCCCCATCTCTAGTTGCTTTTAGTGATGCAGACTGGGCAGGCTGTCCTGATGATAGACGTTCCACCGGAGGTTTTCTTATTTTTTTGGGACCAAATCTGATTTTTTGAAAATTAAAAAAATAAAAGACGGTTGCTAGTTCCTCTATGAAATTCAAATTCGAGGCTGTTACAGATGTGAGTATTGAACTTAAATGGTTAAGAAGATTGCTTGAAGAACTCGGAGTCCATTGTCATTCACCTCCACATCTGTGGTGTGATAACATAGGTGCAATATTCTTATCTTCTAATCCTATCTTCCAAGCTCACACAAGACACATTGAGGTTGATTACCATTTTGTTAGAGATCAGGTGCAAGGTAAACAATTACCAATTTCATCCATCTCTTCTTCAGACTAACTAGCGGACATGATGATAAAACTGCTGGCTCGTCATTTGTTTCAATTTTTCAAAGACAAGCTTTGGTTAACAACATCCCCACCTTTAGCTTGAGGGGGGTTGTTAGTAGTGTATTTTGCTCACACGTATGTTTATCATAACCACGTCTGTTAGAGTTGGTTATGATTGGCTTATCTCTATTTCTAAAGCAATATTGTACCATGTATATATGCTACATTCAGCATAATGAAAATCATTTTTCATTCCGAGCCTATTATTGTTTACTGACTTGCTTGAACAGCTAAGCCATCTCACATGTGTGAAACTAGGTAAACACCTAGATAATAGGAAACGAAAATGTACACCTGAAGAATTGAACTAGACCAATAAAAGCATTTTGTTTGAATTGCCTTATTGGAAATACTTGTTGTTAAGGCACAATTTGGATGTGATGCATGTGGAGAAAAATATATGTGATAATATTTTGGGCACTTTAATGGGAATAGAAAGGAAATCAAAGGATCCTATAAAGGCAAGACAATATTTGGAGGACTTGAACTTAAGAAAAGAATTGCATTTGAAGAAGAGAGATGATGGATCATATGTTGTACCATATGCATGTTACACATTATCAAAGAAAGAAAGAAAGAAAATCCTTTTGTGAGTTCTTAAAATCAGTCAAGTTTCTGGATGGCTATGCTTCAAATGTTTCTCGTTGTGTTAATATGAATGAGGGGAAGATTTTTGGATTAAAAAGTCACGATTGCCATGTTCTTTTACAATGATTATGCCCTATTGGCATATGTGGATGTCTATGTAAAGATATTTCCAATGCCTTGGCTAAATTAGGGAATTTTTTTCAGCATTTGTACTCAAAACATTAAGGTTGGATGAAATACAACAAATGGAAAAGGACATTATTTTAATAATATGCAAACTGGAAATGATATTTCCTCCTTCATTCTTTGATGTGATGGTGCACTTGGCCATTAACTTACAAGCTAAAGTAAAACTTTGTGGTCTGATTCAATTTCGTTGGATGTTTCCAATTGAAAGATAATATCAATTTAAGATTGATCAATTTCAATTCATACAAACAATTCATTTTGATTTTGCTAATAAATAGCACTTGAAATTTTATTAAATAGATTTTTGGGCTCCCTCAAGCAATTTGTTCGTAACAAAGCTCGGCCCGAAGGTTCTATTGAGAGGCTTATATTGCTAAAGAATGTTTAACATTTTACTCGATGTATCTTCAGGGAATCGAGGGTCAATTTAATAGGGAGGAGCAAAACTTTGATATGGCTAAAAAAGGTGGATTGCCTATTTTTTCATAAAAGTTCAAACCTATTGGAGGATCAAAATACATTGAGTTATCAAAAGAAGAACTCAATATGGCTCATGGGTATATTTTAAATAATTGTGATGATGTGGAACTCTTTTATAGAGTAAGTGTATAATCTTTTTTTTGTTTTTGTAATTTGAAATTCTAATTAGTAAGCAATAACATAAACTTTCATCAATCATTTGTTTAGGAAGTATAAAGAAGAGCTTTTGAATAAAGGTGTCTTAAACATTGAGGACCAACACAAAAATAACTTTACTTCATGGTTTAGGTGGCATGTAAGTTATTTGTTTGCTGTTATTTTCTAGCAAAAACATAATTTTGGGCAGTTTCTATTAGATTTGTACTCTTTTTTCTTGTAGATGATACACTTGCACAGTCATAGAAAACCAGAAGCAACTGAAGCTTTATATGCACTTGCATCTGGACCTCATATTTGTGCAAAAAAATATTCTGGATGTATTGTTAATGGAGTTCACTTTCACACAAAGGAACGTGATAGTCGCCTTAAATGCCAAAACTATGGTGTTGTAGTTGAAGGAAATCATGATGATGAGTTCATAGCTTTTTAAGATTTTCTTACAGATATAATTGAGTTAAACTATATTAAAGGTAGAACTGTTGTTCTTTTTAAATGTAAATGGTTTAATTTGGGTGACAAAAGAAATGGTGTCCATGTTGAAGGTAACGTAATGAGTGTTAATGTGAACGAATTTTGGTATGAGAATTATCCTTTTGTCTTGGCGTGTCAAGCAAAACAAGTATTTTATCTCAATGACACAGTTTTAGGACATAATTGGCAACTAGTCCAAAAGTTTCATCATAGGCACAATTATGATGTTGAAGAATTTGAAGATGAATCTATTGTTGACTCAATAAAGCCAACCGATGAGGCTTATCAAGAAATACAATCAACTGACAATGTTGTCATTAGTGACATTGGAGAGAATGACATGGGAATGTTGACTCGAGAAGATGAAGATCCTGATATTGTAGATGGTAATGCAGTTCAAAACATGAGGGAGGAACAAATAGACTTTATGGTAAATGAACTTGATGAAGACGATTGCACTTTAATTGAATATGTTAGTGATGATGATGAATTTGGCATTGATGATGATGATATTTGATGAAGATGATTGCACTTTGTTCAAATGTTGTAATATTTGTTGCACAATGGCTTTTTAAGAAAATTAAAGACTAAGGGGGTTCTAATTTTTACTAAAAAAATTATATGCATCTCCATCACTTGTCGCGTCGACATTTTCTTGTCGCATACATCTCATACATGGGTTTTTGTATATATATGCAAGTAAGAACTTCTCCTTTGAAGATATTCTCCATCAAAATTAATGGGTTATTCTACTTGGCCCTTAAAAATAGATGATGATGGTAGCGATATCGAAAGTCAAAAGAATGTTTCAGAGGGAGGTCATAGGGCTCTTCATAGTAAGAGGCTCAGTGATCAGAGTAGCAGCATGTTGTTTTCTCATGACGATGCATTAGAAAATGGAGCAGCATCTCCTATTTTGAAGGATAATTTAGTACCTCAACAAAAAGAATTTTTTAGGTCTCAATGTTTGAACACAATGTCAGCTGTGTCATCACTGCCAGAAGAACCTATGCATCCTCTTTCCATTGAAGCAATAAAAAAAGAACAAGAAGTAACTTTATTTCTTTATGAGATCATAATATGTTTAAGAGTAATGCTACATGTTGTGGCTCATGATAGTTGTGGACTGCTACATGATAATTTTTCCAAAATTATTTGATTAAGGTGATTAACTGAACAAAGAACTATTTAATAAAATTAAGATCTGTGATGGTACTGTTCACATCATGTACTGAGACACTAAACTTTATTATATATTTAATTTAACAATTTTAAACTTTATTGTACGTTTAATTTAGCAATTTAACTTACTTGTATACTAAATACTATTTGTACGCAGTTGAGTAATCAAATAACAAACACTCCCTTTATGCATGACTGAAATTTTACTCAAGTTAAAAAAAAAAAAAGCAATTAGCTCACTGTTTCTTGTGTTGCTTTTGCTATTTATGTAGGACAAAGAGACAGTAAATTCGGCAATGATGTTGCCGCTGGTATTGGAGTATACATCATGTTTTATTCATTTGTCTGTTGTTGGGATTCTTGGGTAACATATAAATGCTACTTTATTCTCTTTAATTTTTTTTAACTCTATAAAAATCATTTTCTAAAACAAAATAAAATTGTTTTCATGCTACAATACCCCATACATAAATAATATTTTGTGATGAATAAAAGAAAAATATTTTTTGTTGCAATCCATAAATAATATATTATGGGTCATAATAAATTATTGATTCATCTCTTATTTCATGGATACAAATAAAATTTCAAAAAGCAAAAGTGTAAAGAAAAATATATTTTATCTTACCTATCAAGTCCTAAATAAAGATTATAAATTAATCAAGTAATTTTGTAAAACTATCTAAAACTTATCCATATCCTTTTTTATTTTAGTTCTATATTGTTTTATAAAAAATCAAATGACATAAATCTAAATATTTTTAAATTGAGTAATGTTTTATGTCATAGATTACAACATGAACAATATCATCATAATTCGTAAAAATATTTTTTATCAGTCTATATTTATGGAAATATAAAAAAAAACTATAAAGGTAAAAGTATATAATCAAAAAATAAAATTATCATTTTTCCTCTACAAAACTCTTAAATATTAAAATTTACATATATGTGAATTAATAGCATATATAAAATACTAATGCTTTTTTTATAGAATAAAATACTAATGTTTTGCTCTTATAACTTGCTGGTCTTATCAAGATGCATAATAATCAAAGTTTTACGCCCTCGCCTTGCTTGTGTGACAAGTGACCGCTATCCTCTATACCTTGACCTTCCTTTCAACATAGTCTCTTTCTCTTGCACTCACTAAATTGTTTTCTTGCTGATATGAAACTATTCTAGAAATTAATGTTTGCGCAAAGATTGGTTTATTAAGATTAATAAACATGCAGTTAATTAGGTTACATACATGTTCATATATATAACACGTAATTAAATTGAATTTTATATATATATTCATTGCTTCAGGTTGGGCCATTCTTGATGGGATGGTGGGGTGTTGTATTCATAAGAGAAATAGAAAGCGTCTCATATTATTTGGCCGTTGGATTAACCACTGCCTACATAGGAAGTCTCTCATCTTTCAGTGGCTGGAATCTCAAAATGCTCATTCTCATTCTTGATGGCGAGTGTATTGTGAAATAAACATGTTTTAATCAAGTATGGTTGGTGAGTATAGTGGTTGTTGAAGAGTTGTTATTTGTTGAATGTTGAATATTGAATGTAGAATTTAATGTATGGTTAGGATTTAATTGTATTTGTTTATTTGAATGGTTTAGATTAATTCTCTAGTAGTATAAATATGGCCTATTGCAATGAGGTTTATGTACCAAAATAAAAAGAGTGAAGAAGAAGTGTAAGGAAGCAAAGCTTCCAATTGTGTGTGAGAGTTTGTGAGTTTAATTAAAGATTATTAGAGTGTTTTGTGTTTAACAATGAGGACACGTTTGTTAGAATAAGGACCACAAAATAAATTTTATTGGAAGAGTAGGAAATATATTTACTCGAAAATAAATATTTGAGATCAGAGTCATCACTATTTAGAGCTCACGGCACGAAAATAAATATTTAGGATGTGATATGAGATTAAAATAGAAAATAATGAAAAAAATTATAATAAGGTAGATAATGGGGATGTTCCCCTATAAAAGGGGATGACTATCAATGCTGAAAACCATCTCTTTCTATTTCTCAATTTCTAAGTTTGTAAGTAATGAATTACATATATACATACTAGTAATGAAATATTCCTCAATTCCTAATACTATACTTTATATATGTTGATAATAGATACATCTTGAATTCTCTTCTATATAATTAACAATTTTTGTTTTTTTTTAATATTTCAACAGGTACGTACCTCTACAACAATTAAATAATTGGCAACAAAAGAAAGTATGAAGCTGTGGACTATGGCGGCAACATGGTTTCTTCTCTGGGCTGTTGTCTTTGTACCCTTAACAGCAAGCTACAAGACTGTGTATTATAGCGCAGACAGTGGCGATGTGAATACCTACAAGGCCTTTGTGACCCAATTGCGAGAGGCATTAGAAAGTGGCACTGTTAACAATAACATACCAGTGTTGCCTAGCCAAGTGCCTGTCACTAGTGATGAGAGGTTTGTTTTGATCAATATAGATTCTGGAGGTCGTATCCCTAAAATTGCAGTAGATGTAATCAACGCAAATATTGTTGCTTTTGGCGTTAATGATAAAAACTCCTACTTCTTTAGAGATGTTTCTGATGATATTTACCGCTCTCCACTTTTTGAGGGAACAACAAAAACCAAGCTTCCATTTGGTGGTAGCTACACAGGTTTGCAGGTTGCTGGAGCAGACAGAGAGCAAGTGACACTGGGAACCTCACAATTGAGTGCTGCAGTTGTGCAGCTTTACAATTATCCTAGCAGCCCCACAGGAACAAATATTGCTTCTTCACTTCTAATTGTGATGCAGATGGTTTCAGAGTCTGCAAAATTAGCATACGTTGAGAACAAATTGGTTGAAAATTTCATTGCAGGATTCGCTCCAAGAGGTGACGTTGTCAGCCTTCAGGATACTTGGAGTATACTCTCAGCTGCAATTCAAGCGTCAGCAAATGGAGAATTTGACCCAATTTTCTTGCGAGATGACGATTCCAATGTTTACAGTGTGTCAACTGTTGAAGACGTAAGAGGCAAGATGGGTCTCTTGCTAGCTAAAGACTCCACTGAAAGCACTACTACGAAAGAACTCATCTACACGTTCTTCCCATCAGTTGCTTAATTAAAACTCGCAGCTACATATGATTTAAATAAAGGGCATCATATGGCCAATTACAGTTGCTGCGACAGTACTGTTTTATGTTATTATGCTTCACTTATGAAGATCATCGATGTATGTGTAGATCTAACGTGATAAAGAAAACCACCCTTTGTCTTCAAACTTTGTAATATGATTTTACAAATCTTTTAATTTAGCGTAAATTGCTATTTGTCCTTATGTTTTGGCCTAATATACTATTTTATCCATGACATTTGAAAAAATACTTATTTATCCCTGACATTTGCATCAGTTACTACTCATTAGTCTTTTATTAGGGATAAAATAGTACAAAAATTTACAAATGTCAGGGATAAATTAATATTTTTTCAAATATCAGGAATGAAATAGTGTATTAGACAAAAATATAGGGGATAAATAGTAATTTACCCTTCAATTAATCATGCCAAGTGAAATTTAAATTGATGAAATAATAACATTTATATTAACTTCTCTTCTATTAACGGTCCTACAAGGAAGGAGGCTTGCTTTGGAGGCCGGTTTTTTTGCCATAGATTAAGTAGTCTTTCTTGGGAGGCAGGTCATTAATTCTGACAGAAAATTTAATGAAAATAGTAAATAATATAATTATGTAAAATAAAAAAATAATATAAATTTTAAATATCTGAGATCAAATAATATAATAAAAAAATTATATAAAATAAATAGTAATTCACCGATAATAAATTAAGGAGAAGGTGGGTAATTGCTCACCTTCTTACACTCCACAATATAAAATATGATATAGCTAGCTTCTGGTAAATTTTTGCTAGTTAAATTCATTTATAGTGATATTAATTTATTTACTTGAAAAAATAAAATTCAATAAAAATTTGATTTGAGGGTAGATATTGAAAAGAATTTTTAATCTAAATTAAAAATGTCTAAACATTAAAAACTTTTATAAATATTTCAAAAATATTAAAAATAGGAATATTTAATTTTCAGTTACTCCACATATATTATGGTTAGATTTTTAACATATACATATGTGTTATATTTTTATTAGTTAAAGATTTAATATGACGTGTAGGTATGAATCTTTTAAAAAATAGATGGTCAAGTGCAATACCCCGAACTTTTTTCCATTTAGTATGACAAAGTGATTTTTTAAAATTAATTTTTTTATATAATATCTCCATTTATAATAGTAAATTGATAACAATCAGTAGATTTATCAAAATTTGAGTGTTCTCTCTCCGTCGGTGAGGGTTGAATTTTATAGTATTCAGTTTTAGTTCATTAAAAGTATGGATTTATATTCTGTTTCTCGTTGCTTCTATTCTCATCTTCTTTGTTGTCTTAGATCTTGTTCGGCCTTTTAGTTTTTTGGATATGCAGTTTTTTAGCTTCTCTTCTATCCTCATCTTTCGTATCAGCAAAGGAAATGAATTTTATCTCTTGGAATTGCCAAGGGTTAGGAAAACAATTCACAGTACAAGTGCTGAAAGATCTAGCGTTTAAATTTAAACCAACTATGGTCTTTCTTATGGAAACAAAACAAGATAGCAACTACATGGAGAGGCTGTAGAGAAATTTTGGTTTTGACTGTGGTTTCTATGTCGAACCTAAAGGTAGATCTGGGGGCATAGCCCTGTGGTGGAATAACTCATGGGGTATTCAAATCTTGGGCATGTCTCAAAATTTCATAGATGTAGTTATCTCAGCTTACTCGACTTGGCATTTCAGAGGGGTATATAGGGAACCTAACAGGGCAAGAAGAGTAGAGGTATGGAACTAACTTCGCAACCTAGCTTCACAGTCACTGTTCCTATGGTGTTTAGCCGGGGACTTTAACTCTTGTTATCACATGAAGAGAAGCTTGGTGGCTCTTCTTTTACTAGTAGCCAAATCTCTTCATTTTAAGAGTTTATCTATGACTGCCACCTGATAGATCTAGAGTTCAAAGGAGAGCCATTTACATGGCATAACAAATAGGTGGGTAATAGAAATGTTTAAGCGAGATTGGATCAGGTGGTAGCTAATGCCGAATGGAGATTGTTGTTTGAAAATGCAAAGGTGTCCCATGATTCATTGAGTAGATCGGACCATAGGCCATTATTGATTCATCTGAATGGTTTTCCTCAAAAGAAAAGATACAGGTTTTAAGTATGGGGCAAAATGGGGTCATGAGAAAGAGGGCAGAGCAATGATAAAATGCTCTTGGGAGGGAAGTCAAACTCAAAATGGAATTCCTTCCATCACATAAAGGCTTCAAGACAGTACGAAGGCTCTACAGAACTGGAGCAAGCAGAGAAGCTCCCATTGTCTATCCTGAATAAAACAAGCTGAGGATAGGCTAGAGGAGTTGATGGGTGAACCATACACAATGGAAGCTCAAGAAAAGGAGAGAGCATTTAAGGAATAACTTCAATGATTATGGCTACAAAATGTGATATTTTGGAAACAAAGAGCTAGAGTCCAATGGTTACAAGAGGGTTCCGAGAACACAAAGTTCTTCCATTTAACAATTATACAAAGAAGAAAAAGAAATCATATCCTTAACTTGAAGAAGTCTGATGGTAGTTGGGTTCACTCAAATGAAAATATAAAAAAGGAAGTTTATACCTTTTACAAAAATGTGTTCAAAACAAAAACTGCTTTTATACATCCAGAAGTGGCCCCAAGCTATCCCAGGTTTTAGTGACAGATGAGATGAATCAGGTGCTGCTTAGGCTAGTTCTAGAAAATAAAATTCAAAGGGCTATTTTTGAAATGGGAAGATTGAAGGCCCTGGGTCCATATGGATTCCCAAGAATTTTTTATCAATATAACTAGGAAGTGGTAAGAGTACACGTTACAAGGTTAGTTCAACAGTTCTTTACTTTAACTTCCTTTCCCGTGGCTTTGAACAAAACAAATATTGCTCCTTTACTAAAAATTAAATTTTCCCTCTCTTTGAATGATTATCGCCCAATTAGCTACTGTAACTTCATTTACAAAATCATTTCTAAGGTGATGTCTAATAGACTAAAACCCCTCCTCTCTAATTTAGTTTCCCCACAACAAAATGGTTTTGTCCTTAGGAGATGTATACAGGAAAACATTATTGTCACCCATAAGGCTATCTACAGCTTGAACTCAAAAAGGAAAGGGAAGGTTGGGGCCTTTGCCATTAAACTAGATATGGCTAAAGTTACGACAAGGTAGAATGGGAATTCCTAGAGTTAGTCTTGAATAGACTAGGCTTTCGCAAACAGTGGGTGGAAATGATCATGTGAAATGTGAAAATATTGAGTTATTATGTTACGGCAAACGGGGAACCTACGAATTATTTCTCTCCTAGTCAGGGTCTCCGCCAAGGTGATCCTTTTTCACCATATTTATTCATTCTTGTTGCTGATGTATTTTCAAGAATGATGTCTTCATTTCCAGTGTCTGGTTGTATTAAAGGTTATCGTATCAATCCAAGGTGCCCACCTCTTACCCACTCTTTCTTTACAGATGACACAATGTTGTTTGGGGATGCCTCTATTGAGGAGGCCATATCAATGAAAAGAATTGTTGACAGGTACTCACAAGCTTTGGGGCAGTGTATTAATGAGAATAAATCTGAAATTTTTTTCAGTGGTAACACTCCTGAGTTGACAAAGTACTAGATTAGGCAGATATGGAAAATAAAGTAGTCTGACAGCCTTGGTAATTATTTGGGTTGCCGACTAAATAAGGTAGATCAAAAAGGAAAATGTGTCAATTCCTTGTGCAGCGAATCATGGATAAAGACTAATGGTGGAAGAGTAAGTTTTTATCTTTCGCAGGTAGAGAAGTGCTCATTAAGGCTATGGTTCAAGCTATTCCGAGCTACATCATGTCAGTCTTTAAGTTGCCAAATGGAGTTATTAAAGAGATAGAGAAACATATGAGAAGATTTTGGTGGGGTCAAGGTGTTAAAGAAAGGAACATTCAATGGATGAATTGGAAAACTTTGGCAAAAAATAAATTAGAAGGAGGCTTAGAATTCAGGGACCTTGAATTATTCAACATAGCTATGTTGGCAAAAATGGCTTGGAGGCTAATGCAAAATTCTCACTCTTTTCTTGCTAAATTTCTTAAAGGAATTTATTACCCTCACTCTAATTTCCTCTCAACTGAGCTTAGTTATAAACCTTCTTGGATTTGGGCTAGTTTAATCCAAGGAGGTCCCTTCTTTTAAAAGGTTGCAGGTGGAATGTTGTGAATGGGACCCTTGGCTGCCTAGCATGGAGGGTTTTGAGATTCAGTCTAGAAGACCATCATACGACAATGTAAATTTTGTCAAGGAGCTTGTTGATCAATATGGCCAATGGAGAATTGATCTACTGGAAAATCTCTTTTCTTCAGAGGAAACCAAGATGATCCTCATAATTCTTATATCTTTAGCCCCCATGAGAGACAAAATGATTTGGCATTATAGTAAAAAAGTTGATTATTTTGTGAAGTCAGATTACCAGTTTTTGAAAGAGGCCAAGGATAATTTTGTTGACAAGTCACATGTTGTTGCCTCAACCTCTGTTGACAATATGCTTTGGAAATCCATATGGCAACTATCAGTTCCTCCAAAAATAAAAATGTTCATTTGGAGATGTTTAACAAATTCTATAGCCTCTAAAGAGAATTTGTTTAAGAGAAGATGTGCCTTAGACACTGCTTGTGCTATATGTGGCGGTGAGCCTGAAACAACGGAACATATCTTATTTTTTGTGTGATAGGGCAGAAAGGGTTTGGTTCACAAGTCATGTTGGTTACATTCTTAATGCTACAGGTTTCTCTTAATTCAAGAATGGAATAACAACACTGTTATTCATATAAGTTATATCATTTTACAATTAAGTCCTACAAATTTTTTTTACAATCAAGTTCTATAAGTTTTAAAAAAAC